>UCOM01001663.1:0-37214 GCA_900474385.1 Ormyrus pomaceus
TCTTCTATCGGTTCATTCTGGAGTTTATGCCAAAGCAAAAAATTTGAGATAGCAATATCTCTGGATCAAATGGGCCTACAGAGTACAGTTTGGGCTCATTTGATCAAAATATACTATATTTTTTAAAGGTATTTTAAACAGTATCCTTAATCATACAGATTTTTTTTCAGGTCTTTTTAAAGGAGGGAAAAATCAGTATATAACCCCCTTAAATAATCGATTCTAAAGAAAAGAATCGAATACTTTTGTAAGAATCGAATAGAATCGGGCGTCCCTACCGACTAAACAACTTCTCTGAATAGTCATTCGGGCAAGAACTATTTAAGCGAACGGCTTTTCGTAACGCGCAAAACGGCGTAGCTTTCCTTTCGACAAAAAAAAGAGGTGGCGTACCGTTCAACGCGCGACCCTCGTCCGACGGCTGATCCTAAGCGAGGTTTACGCAAATCCACGCAAAAAGCAGACGCAGCCGAGATACCGATCTTAATCCCGTTCGATCTTTCTCTCGATCTCCTTTTCTCCTGGTGAGAAGACTTTCCACCGGCACGACAATGAACGAGAGCGAGATTAGAGCGCGCGTTTTAACTAGATTTTTAAGGCTCTAAAAGTCCCCTCTACGGATCGGAAACAATGCCGAGTCCGTGCCGATTTTATCTTCGGTCAATGAACACCCGCGCGCGCGCGCTGCTTTGCATTATTAAATATCGTTGTGTCATCGCGCACGAGCCCGATCAGCCGCCGAGGGGTCAGGCGCTCTGTTTGACCTGGAGCTGATACAAATCTACTTATTTAGCGCTGCTTCTGTCATTCCTCTCTTAAGCCGCTATCTTATCTCTTTCTGCAAACTGATAAAAAGATGCATATCGGTATTAATTGGATTTTTTTGGAGCTGTCTACATTAAACTAATTTTATACTAAAATTATTGCAAGTAAAATAATCAAATTAGCAATCCGAGAATAGCTATAATCCAGTTTCCCGAAAGCAATAATTCAGGCATTTGATCGATTCCAGGATCCCTAAATATCGAAGTAATACCATAAATATGCGTTTGCTCTCCCATTGCACGTCACTTCTCACCGCATAGTAATTCCGTTCTATTATTTCTCGTTCTCCATTCTCCGCTGGTCTTTTGTGCGCGCACAGACTGGCCTACATCCTAGGCATTTTTGGCGCAAAACACGTGGCCCCATGAATGGCGGCCGGTGTGACGCGCGCTTGTATATAATACGCAACGCGGGTGGAGGCGGTGGCAGATTCGTTTCAATGGATCATCTGCCGATGACAGTCCCCTCCGCCGTATACGCACGATTTTCCCCTCCTGCCCGTCTCTCCTTTATTCGGCAGGGGGCGCCTTCCGAACGAGTTCACTCGGTGGCGATGGTCCCACTTTTGTCGCCGACAGAATGGCGGCCCTCTCTCCTGCTCTTCTTCTTCCTCGCTTTCCCGCGATTGCGTGCAGGGGGTGGAGCGAGGGGGAGTCGGGGACAGAGAGCGAATCGGGCGGCGGAAGAAGATGCGAGAGGAATGGCGCGGAAATGAAATTGTGGGGGCGAAGGAAGGAAAAACTGCTCTGGGCGGATTTCTTGGATTACTCAGAGAGGAACGTTTGCGTCGATGTTAAATTATGAGGGCGATGAGTGGCACAGAGTTCGTTTCAATTTAGAACAAATTTTGGTTATAATGTAGAGTTTTGCTATATGTATGAATAATGACCTTTTTTATCGCGCTTGAATGTACTTTTTGACAAGGAGATTTTGTTTGGCCAAAAAAATATGTCAGGCGGGTATAAAAAGCGAGCGATGGGCGTAAATAATCAGATTTTAATCGACAAGCGCGAAAAAGCATGTAAAAAGTGGTTAATTCAATGAAATGAAATGTATTATTTACACCCGAGTTTTACGTAAATTTTTGAAAGTAATGAAACAATTCTGATTTGTTTCAATTTAGAAGTTATTTTTTATTCTGCAAGTTTCAGGATTATAAAAAAGAAATTGTTTTTAACAGTAAAAGCTAATTTAAAATAATAAAATTCGCATAATAATTGACTTTCAATAGAATTAATCAAGTTTGATAAATGCTTTCAGTATCCCTTAAGAAAACTTTTCATCGGCAAAAGCTTCATTTATCCGTCATTTAAAGTGAAAAGTTCTTGCATTGAGTAGAAAAGCTCTCCGGCAAATAATGTTCCTTTTTTAAATAATGTAATTAAGCCGAACGATTGGGGGGAAAGATTTGGATGAAAAGCGCCGATAATAACTAGTAACGAGGCACAATTCTGCGAAATTAATCTCTTAAATTTCCGCTTTGAAGAGTTATTGGAAAATTAATTCTCGTTCGACAATCAATTGATATGATTGAATTCCCTCGATTCAGGCATTTTCTAAAGATAACAAATAATCGTCAAAATACATTTGGCGCCACTTTAATTCACTGCAAAAATTGTTTTCAAATTTATTCATCGCCTCCGCTTAAGCCGCCAGCGGCGAACAGCACGGAAAAGCGCTCTACATCATACAGAAGATGAAAAATTGGCGAAACTCGGGCTGCCAAGTCGGCGATCTCCCGCGAGTTATGACGGCTTTATGATGCAGGAAAAGGAGGGTAGTAACCGCACCCCTGAACGTCGGTCCGCGGGTGATTTGAACTCCTCAACCGCCCCTCCCACCACCCCCCTCGGCAGAGGCGTGTGCAGACGCCGATTATTAATTTCGCGCGAAGAAATCGTCGGCGTAATGAAAACGTGCGCGCGCGAGCCTCTGCTCTTTTCGGACTATCGCTCGGGGAAGCCCCGCTATCGCAAATACCGGGCAGCCGCGGCGCGCCGCGCCGTGATTCATGGCTTCAATTAAAAACGCGCCAAGGAAAATCCGCGGTGATTTGTGGCTTAGCTTCGCCTCGTTGTCGGCGAGGGAATATTGCTCGCTTCGCGGGGAGCGATGAATTTTTTAAGACCTTTGCGATTGATTTTTATCGGTAACGGCAACGCTGAATTACATTTTAACCTCTCGACTTGCCGTTAGTCGATTCGCGAACGTGGCACTTCGGTTGCACGGTGAAAATGCATTTGTCAAGATCTGCATGACTTACCATTAGATGGTTATGATTAAGTATTTTAAAAAAATATGAATTAACGTTACTTTTATATCAACGATGTATTTATCAATAAATATAATAATTTATGGTCAAAGCGGACACTTCGCTATTCAGCCAACAGAGAGAAGAATGAATAAACAAAAATAAGCGGAATTCGTGCTTGTTGCATATTTCAAATCGAGCCGGAACTCACACATATCGAAAACTAACAGGGGCCCGTCATCCGCGCGGGCCGTCACATTTTTCCACTCCGAAATTCCGTATAATTTTTACGCGAAATTTGCATATCAACGTGCCGCTCCGTGCACTCGAGGAATTGAGCACACACCCAAAGCTCTACCGCCGAGGCATAATGCAAACAAAAGTGCGGAAGAGGCGAAGCGACGCGGGCGAGAAAAAAGCGCGCCGATAAAATGAAATAAATTTCCAATAACTCCTCTCTCTCTCTCTCTCTCTCTCTCTCTCTCTCTCTCTCTCGCCTCCACGACGGAAGGCAAAGCAGCGCGCCCTTCGGTGTATTGCTCGCAACGCTTAAGCCGATAAATGCGAAAATAGGTTCCTCTTCCAATTTCCCAGCACAATGCCCGCCCTATCTCGCGGCGCTTCTATTGCCCGCCTTCTATTTCTCTCCGCTCGTTGCGATAAACATCGACCACATATCAACGACTCGCTCGAGATACGCGCAGGAGACGCTGAATATGCGCAAGTATTTTCTACTACTTTGCGCCGCGAGTTTTTTTTTGTTACATCGAGAGCGGGAGAGCACGGTTTTTGCAGTGGCAGCGAGGGGGAACTGCCCTTTTTAAAAAGTATTTGAAAACTAGTTGCGCGGAAGAATGGTTATTAAAATTTACGACGTATTTTTTTCTTATCTACAATTTTTTTTTAATGCATCCACGTAGTGTAAATAAACGCGAAAAAAAGTGTGCAATAAATTATGTAATAGGTTTTTTAATCCCGGGTGAATAAACTCTCGGTCGTTATTGAAGCGAGTAATTGAAGAAAGAACGCAAACTTGATAAACAATGCTTAATTAATTAAATTTCTGAAATTTTTTCAAGTAGCATAAAGAAAAACATTACCTTGATTAAATATTCCTTCGAATTCCTCTTGATTTCATTAAACTTACCCAAGCAAAGTAGGGAGCAGCGATGCTTTTAAATCAATTTTCATTCTTATCTCAGTTTCGACAAAAGCTGGCGCGTACATTCACCCTTAATAGTCCATCAAGCGAGGCGTTATCGCAAAAGACACGAGTTCTCTCTTTCTGCCCTCCGCAAAAAGTATATACCCCATCAGCCCGTGTATCTGACTCGCATTTAAATCATTCCCCGCGAGAGGCAATCTGCGCTCCGAAAAAAAAGGCGAACGCGAGTGTTTGTCTTCATTTCGGGCGATGCGGTATCGCCTTAGAACAGAAAAAAAAGAAGAGAGCGCGCGTAAAAAAAAGGGGCGGGGGGGGGCAAATTTCAATTCCAATCTCTTTCTCTCTCTCTCTCTCTCTCCAGCTGATGTTGAGATATCGCGCGACCTTTAGGCGAAAGCACGGAGAGAGAGAGAGAGAGAGAGAGAGAGATGCTTTTGGGAGACTTTCTTCGCGCCCTCTCGCGATTAGGTTATCGATGGGGCCGAACGTCGCCGAACGTCATCCTCCCTGACTTTATGGTTTTTCAAATCAGAGGATATGGATCACGGTCGCGTCGTATTTTCGAGCTGTACACGAAAGTTCGGTTAAGGGCACTTTAAACTGAACGAAATTTATTCGCAGGGGGGGAGGGTTTACATTTCATCGGCTTTATTACTCTTTAATTTTTCAAGCGAACGTATATGTAAGCTAGATTTTTTGGGGTGAATACGAAGCGCGTGGAAGCTTAACGTACATTATGCTAAAGTTTTAAGCTTATTTAAAAGCGAATTAAAGAAAAATACCTTTAGCTTAATAAAATTATTAAGCTTACACAGTTTATAAAGCTTTAATTTGAAAAAATAAACGTTTGCGCACAAAATAACGAAACAATTTATATTCTCGAAGTTTCGAGAGTAATAAAAAGCGCGAATCGTTGCAAATGCACTAATAAGGTTTTATTGCTCGAACTTAGCCGGGACTTTCGCACACTCCCGATACTTCGAATTACGTGAGTATTTCGTCAATTAATCCATTAGCACGTCAAAGACAGCTTTGCATTTGCATCGGCAAGCAATTTATAGTCTAGCGGGACATGCACGCTCGCCTGACTCGCTACCATTGCGCTAAATCGCACATCGTTTTACGTGTTAGAGCATTTCGATGAGGCTCTCTCTCCCCCGACACATTCTCTCAGGGCTCAGTATTTTCGAGCTCCGCTTGCATAACCGTTCCCTCTCGACTTATTTAATTCCCAGATTCTAGTCGCCGTAAACGTTGAGGCGAAGCGATATTTTATTATTTTTTTAAACAATTAAGGCTGCGACTGCTGGTGAAAATTTGCCGGCGACTCTGGCTAAGAAGAAAAAAAGTGTAAGCGCATTGTTAAAGTAAATTAAGAGTTTTGCAATTCTTTTCACGATCCATCTTGATTCGATCCGAAGCTCGAGATTCGAAAGAGGCAAAACGAAGATCTCAATCTGCGGGCAACATCGGGCGCTCGAAAATTTACGATCGATACATTTTTCATTGACATCGAGAGAGAGAGAGCGGGAGAGCGAGAGAGCTGAAACCGGGACTGTTCAAGCTCCTTTTTGCTCTTCCGTCCTCGCGATCCGATCGCCGGCGATGCGTATAAGCAGGGCATTATGAAGCGGGCTCTCGGGGTGTGTATCGAGAGGCCATTATAAGCGTTAACAAGGCATCAATGGCTCTCTTTTCGCAGCGTCAGTGTCCACGGCGCGCACGCACACATAAACTCGGGGCGCAGTTTTACAACCCATATGGCGTTCCCGATGGACCCGCCGGCGATTGTTAGCAGAGATGCCGATTCGAAAAGCGCGGGAGAGAGAGAGAGAGAGAGAGAGAGAGAAAGACAGCCGTCGCTGAAATTTTTACGACTCCTGGCCGCCTTTTGCCCGCACGATATAATCAGCCGGCGATACGGTACGTGACAGCCCGACAGCCGAGATAACGATGGGAATCGAGGAGAATCCGAAAATCTCCTGCGACGTCTATATTTTGAGCGCGCGCGTCGCGGGACTTTTACGTAATTTATAACCATTGACCGAACTTTAACGGACTATTTTTACGGGATCTATCCAACTTTTATATGTGATTTTGGTTAACTATTATTTACTGCTTTTAGTATACTAATAATGGCATTTTTCTAAATTTTTTTTTTTTTATAAATTTTGTTTGATATTGTTAATAAAAAGTGATTTAATTGTTACTAAGTTAACTAAGGCAAGATCAGGCAACAATAAAATAATTAATAGTAAATATTTGTTAATTCTATTCGTAATAATAAAAACCCTGCATATTTCGTAAAGATCAAGTTCAAAATTATGTGGCTGTCCGTCATAATTTTTCTGATATAAAATAAAGTGTGTTGTTCCATGTATACGATAAATTATGGTCCCTTGTAATTAGATACCCAAAAATATCAGGGATGCATAAAATCGTGAGATTGTTATAGTTTTTCACGGTCCATAAAGGCTGCAATAGCAATAAAAAGGGAACGTCGCACGCACGGCATAACGTAATAAAATTACGACAAAGCTGGGCCGTACAAATTTATGCTCGTCGCACGGATATACGTAAGACTCGCCGGCATATTCGAATGTAAGTACGGCCGTAAGTGGCGAGTAAGTCGGTCGAAAGCGCACTAACCCCCCCGCGCGTATCCCTCGAAATTTTGTGGCCGGACACGCATTTTGAATCACTGGAATATGTAGGGCGAGATGCCTATATGCGTCTATCTATACGCTCGGCATAAAAGCACCGCTCGCCCCGTACTTTTATATGCGCCTAGTCCACACGTATACGCATGTATAGGCCGGCTTCCGCGGCTCCGAAACGGTCTTGTTAGGGCGGGCGCGCGCGCGCCGTTTTTATATATCTCTGGAACGGGGAGCGTGGCGATCGTAAAAAGCCTGATCGCAAGTATAACCATTCGCTCGGCGAATTAGGCCCTCCGCGTCGTTAGAACGCGCCGCAGCTCGCGTTTATTGCTCGGAGAAGATCAGTCTGCGGCCTTATGCATTATTTATTTGTTGACGTAATTAAGCGCCGGTATCGGATAGGGGCTAATTGATCCGTTAACTTCAAAGCGAGGAGGAAAGGTCAGGAGATCTCCGCGTTGAGAGATGCGACTGCTTCGCCTGGCTTTGACACCGCCTTTCTTCCTTTTGGCGCGGAGGATTATTTTCTTCTCCTTGATTTTAGTGGTTTGCGTCGGGGGAGTAGGCTTTTTTTGGTTTTTTTTTATCGTCTTTTTATGGGACAGCTGATAGAATATTTTTTATGCGAGCCTATATGATTGGATGAGTGCGTGTAATAATTTTTTTACGACTATGAGGTTTTGTGTTTTTTCTAATCCACATAATACAAAATGTTGTTGAGGGTGCAGTAACTTTTATTGAACGATGAGAAGTTACGATGTAGAAAAATAAAAAAGTAGCTATAAATATAACTTTAAGATTATCTTTCCTCTTGTATGGGGAGCTTACCGTTGAAGAGATTTTTTTGTATTTTCGATAAATAATAGGATGTTATTAATTTAATAAAAGCACAAAATGATGAAATAATAAGTTGTAATTAGTTAATAATGTTTATAATATTAAGTAAAGGCCACCAACCATAGTGGATCATGCAGAGCTTACGCCCTTATCTATTGAGTTCGGAAGACCGTGAATCTTTAAATATTAATAATATTATATAAGATTTATTAAAAGTAATATCGAACTACTTACAAAAAGGTGGAGCGTCCGTCATCGAGCTTACCTGAAACAAAAGAAGAAATATTTCAATTTTATTTAGTGTACAAAATGTATTTTCATTCATAAAAAAATCGATCATTTTTCGCCGCGTTCATAACTACTTCCCTTAAAATTTCGCCGTACAAATAAAAAAAAAAAAAACACGAAAATTCCTCGACGCCTAATATTTACCCTTGACAATCGAAAAGAGCATGCTTAACACGAGACATTTTCATCAGGCAGCCGCGTCCTGCGAAGGGTGACAATTAGCGGCGCAAAGTACTCGACTCGCAGGACGTTCTCCGCAGCGCCGTGGGCTCGGGAAAGAGGCGAAAGCAGGAGGGGAGGGCGAGCATCGGGTGGCGCCGACACGTTCGCCAAGATGGAAAGGGCCGACGAGATATCCCCGGGAGCCGGAGTTCGTTAATTATAAAATGGAAAGAGCTCCCGGGGGACTCCTCCGCCGCTATTGGATCGAGCGGGTATACCTATTCTACGCCCTTGTGCCTATATGCGTATCAGCGGAATCGACGCGCGATTGCGCAGGGGCCGGAGCGGGGGAGGCTTTTTTCAAAGGAGGAAATTAACGGGGATGCGAATTTTCAGGGGAGAGAAAGAGAGAGAGAGAGAGAGGGAGGATGATTATTCCGCGAGCGCTGTTAATTAGCATAACAATTTTCTTATTTTTGCAGAGCGGCCGACTCGCCGCACTCGGCATCAATGGCTAATCCATTTTTAACGAGTTTTTATGCGAATTTTACGAGTCGTTATTATGTTTGAAGGCCGTTGCCTTGATGGAGAAATTAAATTACAAAATTATGCCGGCTCCTTCAATGCTTAAAAGCGCTGTTAATAAAACGTTACAAGCGTTAAGATAATCTCGTGATTTACACTTTTTGGAATGAGTGGCTAATTTTGGCAGATTAAATCGCGGACGAGAACATCTTCGGAGATAAAATAAGTAACCGAAGCTATTATTTTTCTCCCTCTTAAGAATCCCACTTTACAACGGAATTTATTGGACCGTGATACAGCCCACGTAAAAGCGGAACCTCCCAATTTCTAAGGTCAGCGTTCCAGCCGAGGAATGGCAAAATTTGCTCCTCCAGCTTTTCAGGCGCACCTTCTGCCGCTCGAACTCGACTCTAATGTTCTCTTTGAGAAAATAAAGAAAGCTCGCGCGCGTCGCCCGTTTAGCGAGCGGCTTCGATCAGTGTATGGAAACAAGAGCAAATTCAATTACGCCGCCGAATTCAATATTGCTTGGAAGTTCGAGGATAGGGTAGTGGGATAGTAATGGGGGAAACAGGGGTGAGCTCCTGTATGTATGCGCGCACAAACGCTCTCTTCCTTTCTCTCTCTCTCTCTCTCTCTCACACACACAAATACTCCAAAAAAGAAAGATCGATTTTCATTTGCTGCAGGTTGTGTCCCCGCGGATGTATACACAATACCAGGCTCGTTTATTGTGTCAATTTTTTCCTATTTTCTCATATAAATGGACTCTGTAGTCACGATCGATTTTTCCATCTGCTCTCTAATTCAATCTCGGCTGTACTTTTTTTTGTCATTGTGGCGTGCTCATTCGAAATTGGAATATTAAATGTAATTTGCGAGCTGATTTAATTGGTTCTGGAAATAATGCGACAAAATAAGTGGGTACGTTTGAGGTGAGTTTATAAATGTAAAAAAATACTAAGAATTGTAGTGGCCAAACGATACACCCTTTCACTTTCCCTTACGTAAATTAATTTACTCGATTCTTTGAACGGAAGTTTTCGCGAAGAATAAAAAGCAACGACTTTTATCCGGTATCCAATTTCCCAAAAGAAACGAATCAAGACTCGAAAAGGCATATCCCGAATTTTTTTCATTCATACGTAATGCAATACGAGGGTGGGATTGTATCAAGAGCGTATCGATTTTCACATCCTGCGATATATTGGGGGCTCGCTCCTCGACGTAAAGAAGGCCCGATTTCGCCGGCTTAGCAATCCATCGCCAAGCAAATCGTCGAATACTTCGGGAGCGAATTAAATTCTTCCTCTTACTTCCGATTTATTCGGCTCGATGCGGAGATCCGCAGGCGGGAGCCCGGCTGCTTTATTACTGATTTAAGTAGCCGGGAGTGCTAACGCACGAGTGCCATATGGCCTCCTCTTCCCTGCAGTCGTTCGAGTGCGTGGTGTGTAGTTGCTCATCTTGAAAATATTGTCTCGGCATAAGCGCCGAGATGATTGATTTTATCAGCGATTCACTTTGCGAGGATAAACTTTTTCTCCTCGTGTTCTTCATGCATTATTTATCTGGAAAGCTTTTTTCCAGGCTTACTTCTCGGGGTTCGGTCGATTTTTTGTAAGAAGGTAAAAAAATTGCTCCTCTGATGAATTTACTCATGATTTTGAAGAGTTGAAGGCTTAAAAGCCTTTTTCTAAGGACAAGGCGTTTTTATTGACGAGACCTAAATTAAACTCGGGGAAACATTGTCCTTTAAATTGAAAAGATGTTCTAATTTCCAGTTATTATGAATCCAAGTAAGAAAATTGCATTTTTAACATTTTCTATCCGACAAGCGTTCAATATTAAGTTACAATGGCATCTTTTGCACGCAATCCTTTCAGTCGCTCTCCATTCTTCAGCAATAAATCACTTCCTTTATCGGAAAATGGCATTTTATTTGTTATTCAGCGATATCTCCCTTTCCTTGAAAAGCTTTCATTCCGTTCTATTTACCAGCTCAGACCTTCCGAAATGACCTTTTCTTCCCCGGGCAGTAATTTTCGTTCGCTCGCGCTTATGCGCGCAAAAGCCGTCGCGCTGCCTGGATATGAGGGACAGTAATCCACTTGGTTCTGAATTGGCGAATTACTCCGGGTGGAATTAAATTCTTTTCTCCGAGCGTTGCGTTTTGCAGCGGAGCAGCGGCGAGAAGGAGACGGAGAGAGAGAGAGAGAGAGAGAGAGAGAGAGAGAGAGAGGCGCTTGATCGCGAAGAGGCGCGCTGAATACGAAACCCGCCTCGGTAACGTGCCGCTGGAAAATTAGCGACGTTCAGGGCAGCGTCGCAGAGACGGAGCCGCTGCTGACGATCCCTCGAGCTTCCCGCGGTCGGACGGGAGAGAGTATTCAAATGCGCTGAAATTTGTTCAACAATGTTAAGGGCGATTAATGCAAATTTAAATCTTTAATTTTGGAGAGAGCTTTGCCATTGGGCTTGGGGCTTTTGCCGCGAGGAAATCTGATATTCACAGGGCAATTTTTACGTGAAGCAACTTCTTTTGTTTTTGGACACTACAAAAAGTTAAGTACCTAATATTGAAAAAATAATCTTTTCGAAGAGAAAAACAATCGGGGATCGAAAAACTCCTTGAAATTTTATTAAAATGTCCTTTCCCGCGCTGTCGCTGTTAATTACAAAAAAAAAAAAAAAAAAAAAATTACGAAAAACAACGTAAGAAGAAGCCATTATTTAGAAAAATGAAACGTAGATTTTTCTGTTCCAGGCTCTCTCACACTTCCGCGCACACGGCATATATCGGGTATTAAAAAAAAATCTGGAAAAGAGCCGAGAGCTCCAAGGCGCGAGTTCCCGCGGCGGAAGTAAACGGCGCGCGAGGAGCCAGAAGAAGACGCAGCGGCGGCAGAAGACGAGAGTCAAGAGAGCCAGTCCCATTCGCATCCGTTGAGCTCGGCGGTGAATAAGAGATGAGCACCTCCGCTCTCGGAGAGAGGGGCTGCCCGCGCACTTGCGCAAAAAGTAACTAATCCTCGCGTCGCGCCGCGCGCGGTCCGGGCTTATAAACAAAAGAGCTCGAGAGGAGTCGCGCGTAACGAGGGGCTGCGGCCTGGGCTGAAAGAAAGAGAGGAAAATCTCGAGCGAGAGGGCATTCGCATATATGTGTGTACGCGGAGGGATGGACGGCGGCGCTTCATAATGCATATCTGCCTCCCGTCGCCGTTTCGCTTTTGTCATCGCGACTGTGCTCTTCTTTAAAGATGTGCGCTGGCTGTTCCTTGTCCTGCGATGCGTGCGATGCGTTCGCGCGAGTCTGCGCGTGGGAGTGCATCGACGGGGTCTTTTCATTTTCTGTAATATTTCTTATCGCTCGTCGGCGCTGCTGGATTGAAGGATCTTTAAATTAAATTTGGAGAGGAGCTCCTGACCAAACAGCGTCGAATGACGTGGCGTCATGTGTGTACTTTGCCTTGAGGTTGTTGCGAAGTTGGCCCAAGTTGTATAGTGTTAGAGTTTGCAACTAGTAGGGTACATATATATTTTGTTTATAAACTAGATCATGTTTCAACAGTGTAGAATACTTTTATCAATCCGTCGTAAATTTTGCTTGTTCAAAAATTAAAGGTACATCAAGTAATAATGTATATTTTGCTATTAAGATTAAATTAAACAGTAAATTTGACATTAATAATACAAAGATTCCTCAAAGCCGTTAAATCTAATACAACTTTAAGAAAGGACGCTCCAATATTATCTCTCCGGCGTAATTTCAGAAAAACAAAGGCAACCCATCGAAAGTTAATCACGCGGCTCTCAATCATCCCGGAAGAAAAACTGGAAAGCAAATAATGCGATTTCCGTCGCCTCCCCGAGGATTAATCGTCGATTTCTCGCGAAATGCTCGTTTTCTGATTGCCCGGCCTCTGGGAGCTGACCAAGGAGGTGCTCGCTCGCGCCCTCCTTCCCGCACGCAATTCCCAAATCGTTTCTCATGTTTGCCGTACCGCGCACACAGAAAGAGAGAGAGAGAGAGGGAGAGACGGACGACAGATACACGCGCCATTTACCTTTGCGATTCGCTTGATCGATTTATTCCCCTGCGCGCGACCTGCATCTTTCCGAATGATTTGCCAATATGTACGAGTTATCCCGCGTGTCCCGGTCCGGTAAATAAGCCATTGTCTCTCTCGCTACGCCGTATTTGCGCTAACGCCGATTACCTATAAATCATAAAAGCTAAGACCTCCATTGTTCCGCTAAAAGCGCAATGCTCGGGGCTTAAGAAATAACCAGAAACGCATGAAAATGTCTTATTAGGTACCGTGAAAAATCATAATTTATGTTATTTTTGTCTTTTTTTTTCATACACATTTGCATTTATTGCACTAGTCTGAATTGTCGAGGCAGAATGATGTACTGAAATGATATTCAGAGTAAACGATCAGTTTCGAAAACATTTATTGATTGACTCGACGGCTATTATTACAGTATCTCTTTAATTTGAGTTATCTTTGCTTTGAATCCTTAAACGCGATACAATAGGCGTATTTACTGTAACAATAACGAATCCTATCGAACCGAAGGGACGGAGCTCGAAAAGGGCAAAGGCTTCCTCTTCGTCGTCCCATTGAAAGGCATTAAAAACATCAGAATCAAACCCGCGGTGTTCACGGCGACCCTCATAAACAAAGCCCTCTCTGATCTCTTTTAGCTCGAAATAAAATTCTATAGACCCGCGGCTACAAAAAAAAAGAAGGAGGGAAAAAAAAGGAGAAGAAGAAGAGGAGGGAGGCCACGAATGGAAAAAGAGCAATTAAAATGCAAAAACGAGCAGGAGTTATTCGTTTGCACGAGCGGGTATATGTGCGCGCACGCGTGCGCATACACTCCGCGGGGCCACTCTTTCACTTCGGAGCCTCTCCTCGTGTGTCCCCTGTGTCCCAGTGATTATCAAATGCAAAAGGGGGAGACGTACGTATACGCGTCGACGCGGTGTAATAATCATTTTCATTCGTATACGGCAAGCGTCGCCCATTCTTTGTGCGCCGCGCGCGCGCGTCAAAGCAAAAAGAAGAGTGTCGCCGCTGTGTACCTTTTGCAAAATCTTCTCTCGGCTGAAAAGAACTTTTACTTGCGCGCGCGGAACGTGCGGGCGGTTGAAAGAAGGAGAAATTACTTTTGTTGGAAGAAAAGCTCTTCTTAATTTGAAGCGTGATTTAATAAGGATGTGGAGAAATGAATTTTTTAATATAGCAAAAAATGAAGAAGGGAAGGTCGTCGATCAAATTTTAATCAAATACTAAGCTTAATAGGCGGGTTTTAAAAATTTAAAAAGTTCGTTATCACCGCGCGCAAATCTCTCGCGCGAAAATAAGACGGGGGAGGAAGAGGCCATCGTTCACTTAACAATTTAATACAACACGGCGTTAAGGTCTCGCTCCCCCCCGCGTTCGGCAAATAAACATACCCAAATGACTTTTTAATACAGCGCCGAGGCGCGTGGATTTTAATCAAAATTACAGAGAGCCCCCGAAACGGGGAGGGAGGAAACTTCCGCGGGGCGGCCTCGCAAAAAAGGGAATAAAACTTTTTAGCGAGTCGCGAGGATTAAGAAAGTTTGAAGCGATCGCTTTCGCGACGACGACGACGACGACGGCGGCGGCGACGACCTGTCTGGAACAATCGCACGTAATGTGTTCCGTCTCGCCGGAAAAATCGCGCGCCGCCTCTCTCTGCCTTCTTATCCGCGGGAGACTTTTTTTTCAAGGGCGAGCGTCTAAGGTGCTTTCCTCCTTTTTCTTTCCTCCGTCTTCTTAGCGTTTCGCGCTTCTTTCTCGCGACGCCCCTCACGGCAACTACGTAGATGCAAAATTCTTTTTTCTCTCGCTTTGCAGCCTCGTGGCTTCGCTAGTGGAGATTGCGCGCGAGCACGTACGCGTGCGTGATAAAAATTTTATTTTGCGCATGAAGAAGCGGAAAATTATATGGCGGAGTGATAAAAGGTTTAGAAAAATGCGTGCTTCGTCGTTAGAAAAAAAAGAATACTGTAAATTAACTTTTACGCAGAGATATGCTCGAAAGAGTCGTGCTCCGGTGAGTCGGATTTCACTTCGTAACCGATGCCATTTTTATTGCGGATAAAACGTGTTTTGTGGACAATTGAAATCCAGCTGGCACCATATAAATTCATTCGTTCATGTAAGCACGCGTGGGCGGATCAATAGATGCGGAAGTATGCGGCTCAAGAGGTGGGAAATAAATTTATAAAAGTTTTAAATCGATCTCGCGCGACTTCAAAAAGTGTGACAATAGTTGGCGCGAACGTGAGATAGAAGCTTTGTGCGAGGAAACTTCGATTACAAGAGTATCGACGTACAGTCTCTTGCAACACGATATCCGTTTCCTCGCATGGAACGAGACACGAGAAACTTTACTCCAAATCAGAAGGAACCGGGCCCTTAAACTGCATGGAATTTTCTTTGAAAAAAAAAAGGAGAAGAGTCTCAATAAATATACTGTTTCTCTAATTTAACTTTCCAGCCGACCTTTTCACATCAAAGCCCGACTAAAAAAATGCTCTCCCGAAGTCTTGAAGAATTCAACAAGTAAAAGCTTCCATTTAGTTTTTAACGGCATCCGCCCGAAATAAATATCTATCCCCGGCGAAGCGAAGGTCCCCGGCAGGCTCGCGCGTATTCCCTTCATCCTTTTGCGTAAATTGAACGTTTTATCACGCGCGGAATTTCCCCGCGCGCGGCGGCGAGGGTGCGATCGAGAGGTGGCCGTCGCACGTCCCAGTCCACCAAAAGCAGCCGGGGGTAGTCGGGAGCGTAAAAAGTTTCGGGGTGATTTTCAGCGATTTCAAAGTCAATAGTTACGTAAGCACTCCTGACCCAGCCTCGGGAGAGAGAGAGAGAGAGAGAGAGAGAGAGAGAGAGAGGGAAGGACAGAGGTTATTTCGGATCCATAAGGGATCAGCCCTTGGGGGTTGCGGCGAAACTGGGGAAACTCGTATATACGGCGCCGCAGCCCCCATTTCCTTCCATTTCTCTGTCGGTCGCCGGGCGCCGCTGTCTCGTTCTATGCCGCGAGTAGACGCATAGTAATGCAGGTCGTTATTTAACTCGGGGTAAACGGCGCGGTGGGTCCAGAGATCGACGTATAGTTAGCGTTTGACGACTTGAGCGTGATCCGAATGCGAGTTTGAACTATCCGGCTGTTCGCCGAGGGATAGCACGGCGGAGAGAGAGAGAGAGAGAGAGAGAGAGAGAGAGAGAGAGAGAGAGCCAGAGGCGAATCTACGGAGCGACCAATTAAGAAAGAGTTACGTGACGCGAGCTTCCAGCCCGAGCTAAATTGATCGACTTTTCGTAATCTCTGAGTTATATTGTGGGAGTGCAGGAAATGTACGTTCCTCCGTGTTTGCGCGTGATTTGCTTTTGAACGCGTTTCGGATTCTATTGTTATAGCTGTATTTTTTTCGTTCTCTCCAGTTTTCCAAGTACTCGATGAAGTTATAAAATAACTTGTATTTTTTTCCTATTTACTTAACGAATCAGTATTGGGAGATTTTGAAATAATTTTAAAAGCAAATGAATTGTCATCTATTTATAGTTTAACATCATACGAAAGTGTGATACTGCAATTCTTAGACAGTCAAGGTAAAATTGATTTCCATTGTATAGATTTCTAGAAGAAAATGCAAATTGCGTTCTATATTAACTTCATTACCTTATTTTAATAGTTGCACTTTTAAATCGGAACAGAAACGTAATAAATGTATTTATGTGTTCTAAATATTCATTGCGAAAAAATTGTTGTAAAAAGGTCTTGTGTTATACTTACGCGGTTTCGAAACGTTCTATTGTTGTAATCAACAAACAATGTTACGAAAAATATAATAGGTATAAAGATTAAGAAATCAATGATTGAGTAATCCTGCTTCCTTACTTGTAGCAAATTTTATACTTTTCTAAAATAAATTTTTAAGCGTTGATCGAAAGGCCAACAATTAAAATTGATTTTTTACTTCAATTATTAAATCAGCGTAAAAATTATTTACTTTATACTAAAAATTGCTGCAGGTTTAATAATTTCTACAAAGTTTATAACAAAAACTATGAAACGTACATCAAATTTTAGTACAAAGTGTAAATGGTTAAAAAAGCACATGATAATTGCCCGAAGCAATTACAAGTTTTTGTAAATAAAGTTAGAGCGAAATTTATGTTGCAGCTTAACGTTAATAATGAGCTGAAAAACAGTGCAACTGCAGCACAATTAGTATTTCCTTTCTTCATCTCGGCAAAGTTCGCGTCATTACGGGTAACGGGACCGCGGCGAGAGGAGTTTACGTTTCTTTGCGAATGATTTGCTACGAATATCGCTCAATTATTTACCTTTGCGGGAAAAGGAACACAAGAATCGGAATTGCAGCCGCGGAGAAGAAAACGATCGAATATAAAAATTTCAATCAGCCTCTTACTCGCTGCAGGCACGAAACTCACCGCCGAGTTTAACGTACCGTTGAATTTCTTTTCGCAGCGATAGACTCGGCCGATCCAACGATCGGTTAACACGTAACGCCCGTATAAATAACTCGCGATAGACGATTTCGGCAAAAAAGCGGAGAAAGAAACTCACCTGGGGAGAGAAAAAGGCAAAATGACACGCCGCGCGCTGCGCAAAGTTATAAGCACTAAATTGTTTCTCGAATTGTTCTCTCCCTCTCTCTCTTTCTCTCTCTCTTCTTGAACTGTTCGCGAACTCTTGTGAAAAGTTCGTGAGCGTTTAGCTAGATAATAAAACTATGGAGTGCAGAGAAGAAAAAAAAACGGCGTCTAGTTATTTATTTTTTTAGGTAGCAAAAAGCTTGAAAGGAATTATATCGGCTTGTTTTGCTAGGAGGATCTAAATTCTCTCTGAAAAAACATTTTCCCGAGATTTATGAATGGAATTAAGTGTGAATAAATTCGTTGGGTAACCGTTTTTCTAATTTACTAAATCAAATCTAGGACTAATTGGAATTGTATTGCATTGCAAAGTCACAATGAATCATTTTTAATAGCTTTTGAAGTCTTCATTTATTACAAAATTAATAATGTAGGCAATAACTTGGCGTATCCATTGCGCTACTGTAATTTTTTTCTGGTATTAGCAATCATTCAAGAAAAAATATAGCAGTTATTATTCAAACGACTTTTTTTCAGAAGTATAAACGTTACCACAATGCGATTTCATTTACATTTTCATTCGGCTACTGTAAATTTAAAAGAAGGAAAAAAAAATCGCCCCTACAAAATTACCTTAATTACAGTGGTACAGAATTATTCGCAGATCAAATCTATAAATTTTATAAATGAGGTAACTCCAATGTATATCCACTAATTAGCAAAAATAGCAATCTATGCTTGCAAGGCAGGTCGTATAACGAAGCAAAATTTATAGACTTGTAATACCAATAATTACTCAGCAACAACATCCTAGACTCGAGCGTCGTCTACGGGAAAATAATAAATTCATTATCCCCGGCATTGCGAAATTGAAAATAAAAAGGCATTTGATGTTTAGCCGCTCCGCGGCGCGTCGGGCGCGATATTGCATCGCACTTAATTCATTCCGCTTTACGACGCGCGAGTGTACATACATATACATATACGCAAACGGGGGCCCTCCCTGAGAAAAAAAATCTCTCTCTCTCTCGCACAAAAAGGAGGAATCGGCGCCGAGGCAGAGCGGCAGCACACGAACGCAAATGAAGCGGGTAATAATCCCAGGCGTGCGGGCGAATTTATTATTTTTTAATTGCCACGTAGAGTTTTTAATTGCTATGTAGAGCGCGGGGTGGCGCGGTAAAACACCGCGCGTTACATACGCTCGATCGTAAAGAGCGTCCAATTTATAATGCAATATCTTTAAGGTCCCGAGACGCGAACAAATCGCGCAATTATCCCTCGGTAGCTCCTTCTCTCTCTCTCTCTCTCTCTTTCTCCGGCAGCCGCGATAAAAAAGGCGGGCGCGCGCGCGCGCGCTTGGCCAAGATTTTTTCCTCGCTCGTCCGTCTTGCTTAAAATCCGGCGCGCAGACTCGTTATGCGCTTATTACGAGGATGGTAATGAGGATGCCGGTACGTCCGCTTTAATTACGTACGGGCGGGAGGAGGCGGCGGCGGGGGCCCGTTGCGTCACTTTTAGGAGGCTTTAATTCAGCAATTTGCGAGGAGAGGAGAAAGACGAGGAGCGCCGTGCGCCCGGCGTTAATGACGCCGAGAGCGGGTCCTGCTGGTTTTTCCTGTATGCGAGAGAGAGCCGCGCGCCGCGGCCGATGCAAGGCCACTCGCCTGGCGCCAAGGTCAAGGAAAGGAACGGGGCGGAGCTTTATTTTGGATTCGCTCTTTGCTCCTTTTTATCTCTTTTCTTATTAAGCTGTACGGCCTGGTCTCCTTTTATTTTTAAGAAGCTCTTTCTTTATGGCCCTGCGATATGCTTACTTTTTACAGAGTTACTTTACTTTTTACGCGATTATCCCTTGCATTTAAGTGTCCGGGAACAGTTTTTTTTTTCGTTTTAAGAGGGAGAGAGGGAATTGAGTTATACCGTTGATACGCGGGCATTGAGTCGCCTTCGGTGGAAAAGTGTTTTATAACGTTTAATGGATTTTCGCGTTTGCAGATAAAGTCAGAGGTTACTTTTTCATGTACTCTGAAAACTGAATAGCAAGTCCATTTGCGCTGCAAGGTCAGGCGGGTAAGGAAAAAGCAATTCACCTTGTAAGCAGCTCTTTAGAAAGTATAAACTAATCGTCTTTTAAGCCAGAAACATGACGCGGTAATAACGCGTGCATACAAGAAGTGCACATTTCCATTTAAGGGTAAATAGAAAGCTTTTGAATTTTACTGCAAGCGCCGCCAAGGTCAGGCAAAAATGATTTTCTTGCTTGACATTGATGTATAATGTGAGAACAATATCATATGAAAGCATTCTGCAGTTTCCTAGGAACGAGAGATTAATATCGCAACGATAATAAAAAGGAACAAACGCAAGCTCGTACATTTTGGACAGCAGGGAAGTTTCATTAAAATTTCAAATATCGAAGAATCCAAACGCAAACAGATGTAAATGACGAACGAGGAATGTGGTTTTAATTCATACCGCGCCGAATTTAATTAGCGAGGTGCAGCGAGCGCTTTTCAATGAAATCAGAGAGAAACGGGGAGCTTTCGCGCACTAAAGAGAGCCAGGCACACTCAAAGTTTATCCATAAAATGTTTGTAAATTTAATTTACGGACTCGCATAAAGCTCGCGCGCTTTCTAATAAAACCCTGATTTATGATCCCCGATAAACCCGTCCTCTTTTTGTCCCCCGTAACCCACATCCAAAATAAAGAATCAGCGTCATTAAAGTTTCCTTACATCGGTGCTCTTACAAGCCCCGAAGAGTCGAACAAGCTCCGGGAGCGCATAAAATTCTAAAAGCTTCAAATCGCCGCTCAATCTGCGTGTACAGGAAGAGAGCGAGAGAGGGAGAGAGGTTTTATTGCTCTCGTAACCTTAATCACCCAGGCCGAGGATTAATTGTCTCGGCGTCGCGCGGGCATTTTTCGTTATCGCTCGTCGCATCTCTGCGAGCGCCGCCGCGTTATTCGCCTCTCGGATCCCGGGGCCGTTTGTGATTTTTGATGCATCGCCGCGTATATTTCAAGCTCCTCTTGTAGTCGCGGCGCGCGCGCTCATCCGCGACAGCTGCGCGCGCGGCTTACCGGATACTCGCGCGATTGCCGATCTTCGCGCGGTGTTAAAGGCTCTGATTCCATTCAATTCCGGTTTTTCAATGCCTCGTCCGCTGAATGCCCGGAAGAATCGCCGGTATTAATGTATCAGCCCGGTGGGACGTACGAATTTTATTCCGCTAAAGTTGCCGGCGACGTTGACGTTGATGCATTATTAGTTATTTGTTGTAACGCAAGGCGTATTACTTTGCTTCGAGTTAATTGCGGTACGTAGCTTTGAACGCGTAACTTTCGTTTAATTAACATATTAAATGGTTTTAATCATTGAGGGAGGCAGCGTTAAATTGTAATAATGATATAAATAAAAGTGAAGTGATTAGAAAACGCTTTTATGTATTTAAAGCAGCATAAACTGCATCCGGAAGAGTGTAAAAACAGTTTGGTGGTAGTAGGATATAAAAGCGCATGCAAACCATGCGAGAGAACGGGGGAGGAGAGGAGCAAAATAAGATAAAAGAGAGGAAACGACGAGAGAGAGAGAGAGAGAGCCGAGGAGAAACTAAGAAAGAGAGAAAGAAAGAGGTGAACGCATGTTTAGCGGTGCAGTTAATGCGCCAATTAAGTACCCTCTTAAATGTCCCATTGAATGCCGTCCGTCGACCTGCGCCGCTAATTTATTTATACTTTTTCGACTATAATCGCCGCTGCCATTTTAAACGTAGGAAGACGCACTCGACGCACAAACGTAACTGCATCTCGCCGCCGCGCTTATCTCGCCGGCGATATCAATCTCCCATTCATCAGTGCTTGGGCCGCGTCTGCGTTTTTCTATCTCTTTCTGCAAATCTAAATGGCGCTTCTCTCCTCTTTTGCCATTAACGGTTTACAAGATGCTAAGGATTTTTACATCGGCGCCAAAGTAAATAAACAGCTCCGAGCCGTTCTGCCGGGCTGGAAAATTAATTCGACTTTCTTCTAACTGGAACATATGGTGATTGTGGTATTGAAACGTCGTTTATTAAAATAGCTCCAGGTCGATAAGGATCTGATTTAATTAAAGATTGCGATTATAATTGATCGAGGATTGAATTTAAACTCATTTAGAATTGAGAATAATGATTCTAATAAGCAAAGATAAATACTAATGAAATACTTGGCTTCCGTTATACTCAATTGCAAATGTGATTTATCGCTCGTGATATTTTTAATCTCGTCGAATAAATTTTCTTCCTAAAGGTATAATAAAGCCGAGTGAAAAACTTATCTTTCGAATTGAAAACAGTGGTTTAAGCTACTCAAAGCAAAACTATTCCGCCCAAACTAGCAGCCCGCAAATATTTGCTTTCCCAAGTGACGAACGAGCCAAGTTTCATCGTCGAAATAAGTGTCCCGAGTCGAGGTAGCGACGGTAAAGGCAACAAATCGGGCGTCTTCCTCCAAAAGCCAAAAAGTTTCATCGTCAACGTTCAACAATTACTATTACTCGGAAGCTCTCGCGCATCAGAGGACGACATCGGGGAGGCGGGTTATACGCCGAGAGACTGAGAGCTCCGTTACGTCTCCTTCTCGCGTAAACAAATTTCTCCGGCAATGGGTTTACAACACCAACAATTTATGCTCATCTCGGCGGCGGCGGCGGCGGCGGCGGTGCGGCGTTAGGAGGGTATACACAGCGTGGCATTTATCCCCCGAGTGGCTTCCACCGCGAATTAGTTTCGCGCTGCAGTTGCCGTCGCGCCGCAAAGTCGGAATTCGTGCCGCTGCTTCTCGCGACTCGAGTCAAACGATGGAAAGAGAGACGGAGAGAGAGAGAGAGAGAGGAAGACGCCGTGTCGCGGAGCGCGACTTTGGCGCGAAGCGAGTTAATACGATGGATTTGGCTGGCGGCTTCCGCCGGGCCAACTTTTAAACAATGGCTAGCCGAGAAGATGACTACGTTGGGACGGGAGCGAGAATATTGTGGAATAACTGTAAATTCAACGCTAAGTATTTTCATTCGAATAGTAAATTGTCGAAATTATTGTATTCAAGTATCTTATTTAGGAGTAAAATTATAATCTTTAGAATGTTAATCTTTTTCTTAAAACGTGCAAACTCCCTTTATAAGCGCGAAAAGCCAACCGTAAACTTTAACAGTTAGCCGACGCTGATTTAAAATCCCCAATTACAATTAGCCGAAATTATTCTCGCGACATCGAACGACTCTCTCGCCCCACTAAAAAAGTTTTCGCGTAAAACGGCTCGAACGATCGAAGGCAATATTCGCCGAAAGCGCCTTGGTTTCGCGGCGCGCCGTTCGACTCTCTCTCTCTCGCCCCATACGCGCCTCCGCGCTCCCGAGGCCGAGGAACGAGAGAGCCCGGCAGTCGTCGGCGAGGAAGAAAAGAAAATCAATAAAAGGCGAACTTTCACAAGGCGGGCGAGTATAAAATTCACGATTCGCCATAAATCAGAGCCGCTCGACGATATACATACACTCGCGCGCCCCCGACGGCTCTCTCGGCATTATGCACATTCGTGAGTGCGTACTCATGCATATCGGTCGCGCGCAGGCACGAACGCGCGCGTGTATAACGCTCATATTTGTATACGCGGCCGGCGAAGGAAGGAGCGCGCGAATCGGGCCCGGGCTTAAATCGAAGGGGCTGCCGCCTGCGTAAAACGTTTATAGGCGAGTTTGAAATTACAATCGTCGACGCGCGCGCACACACACACGCAACGCGTACAAGGCCGTTTAAGGGCTCGACTTTGATTGGCACGCCGGCCGTTAAGGGGTTAGGAGGCCATCGCGTATTTGGGTATCTGGGTTTCGGGATACGTACACGCCTGCGACTTATATTGCCCCGGGGGTGCGCGAGTTCTCCACTAGGCCGTAAAAGCTCTACATTGAGGGGTCTGCCCGCTTAGCTCGGCAGCCTTTACATCCGCTCCAGCGGGGAGCTTAGCAGGGCGGCTGTATGAGCCTCTTTATTTTGCGACTCTTCCTATACTGTCGGCACTTACTCTTTCGCCCCGGCGAGGAGGAGACTCCTACTGCCGATCTCTCTCTCTCTCCGCCGTTATCTCCGTGCCCGCTTTGCTCTCTACTGCCTTCCGTCGAGTATCTTACTTTGGAAATTAATAAAGACTCGTGTTTAGCTCGATGTTGTGTC
Organism: Ormyrus pomaceus; assembly: GCA_900474385.1. Lineage (NCBI taxonomy): Eukaryota > Metazoa > Arthropoda > Insecta > Hymenoptera > Ormyridae > Ormyrus > Ormyrus pomaceus. The sequence continues at coordinate 23,595 of UCOM01001663.1, forward strand.
TTTTTAGAAGACTTTAAGTTGGCCGTTGTTACGGTAATAGACATAATCGTATTTTTAGGTATTTACTTGATTGTGCCACGAGAAAATTGGTAAATTTTTTAGCGAATTTAAGTTTAAAGTTTAGTAAATATGATAGTAGCGGCTTATTAACATGTTGAATGCCGAATTATGATGCAAGTTGAAAAAAATATTTTTTTTTTTGTAAAAATGATAACAATGCATCAAATTAACATAAATTATGCAATAAAAAAAATAATAATTAGCTTAAGTTGCACTCAAATAATATTTCTGATTTAAATTAATAGGGCGTGACACTGAATCTCTATAGTGAACAAAACCAGTCAATGGAATAAGGAATGTACTAGCGTTAGTGAAGAAACTCTAAAATCGTTAATATTAACAAGAATTTACTACTATTAAATTATTGTAATTTTACATAGAGAATTCTTCAAATACTTAACAAATATCCTAAAAAGTTTAAAAAATTTACTCTGTAATTTTCGTAAAAAAAGAACAGTTCGATATTTATTTTAAAATCGAAAGAAATTCGAAAATTAAAGTAAAAACAGTTATTAAAGTGTAAAAATCAAGTGTAAAGTAATTTGAGTAAGAGATGCATTAGAGAGACTAGCCGATCAATTGACGTGGGCTCATGCACACACAACTGCATACGATGCACACACAATCGCCCATGATGTAGTGTTCGGCGTAAGTGTATTTATCGAGAAATCTACAGTGCCGACGAGCCGAAGCCACTCCAACTAAGTTTACGTGCCTACGCTGATGGATTAACCTCGTCGCGTTCAGGGGCTTCACTTCTACGTATGCTAATGCTAAGCGTCGTGTATTTTTCCTCGCCCCGGCTTAAGCTCTTTTCTGCTCCTCCCCCCCTCCACCTCTCTTTCTCTCTCTCGCTCTCGCTCTTTTTTTTACTCACCTAACATGCACCCGAGACTTAAGTTTATTTTCAAAATCTCCTTTATTCAATTATCAGACAATTCGCTTACCCCTCAACTTTTGCAACTTTATTTTTAATCGGCGACTTTAAAATCGTATACTTTTTTAGACATTTAACAAGCTTACTTAATTATTCTGCTAAAAGTTTATGGCTACCTAAAAATGCTACCTAAAAATGCTATTTTCTAAGATTAAACCCTTTATTAACCGCTTTAAAAAGTACCTCAGTCGTCAGATTTACCGCGAGACTTCGAACTATTTCGCTGAAAATAATGGCAGCGGTCTTAATTTGTAATATAGCGAGCCCAGCGGCGCAGCTGTGATATGTTATTCCATGTCTTGTCGTCAAGGGCTTCGCGAGCAGGGCGCGTCGCTCGGTCTTATATTCAAGAGCGATGAATTGCACTACTCGACTACAGTTTACGTCTGTTTTTCCTTTTTTCGCCTTTTTCTCGCGCCTTCCCTCCCTCGCGGGCTTTCTCTCATTGTACGACTTTAAAGCATTGTAAACAGCCGCGAAAAGTTCGGCTCGGTTGGACGAGTCTCAAGGGGCTGCGAGCGAAGAACAGAGAGAGAGTGAGAGAGAGAGAGAGAGCCGGAGCTCTTTTCCGCGCACTTTGGAAAATAAGGTGCTGTACTTCTTCCACTTGTCGCGCACAGGGGTGGGTTAGACGCGCGAAAAGCGGCGTATTTTCGAAATAATGGGCCTCTCTGAATGGCGAGTGAGCCGAGAGTTTTGCCTAACAAACGCCTGAGATATTGCGCTCCGTGTGAAGCGGGCGCCTGTTGCCAAGTGCGAAATCATACTTAAACTTATGATGTTTCACTTGTCTTCGTCTTGTGGTATTTCGATGAGAAATGCCGGCCATTTGTAACCGCGCTTAAACTCTCGAGAATGCCTCCACGATACCGTCATAATGTTATTGTAATCTTCTTTCGTGTTAACGCTCCTCATAATTAAAACGATCTGTACTGCAATTACTTTTTGAAAATTGATAAGTCTACGGCAGTCGAAAAAAAAATCGGCTAAAGATTTAGTCTTTGGAAACTTGCCCGATCCGCGTTAAGCTGCTAATGGAAATTGCTCGTCTTTTCGAAGAAACAATAAAGCTTATTAAAAGAAAACGAAAAAGAAAAAAAAACCAAGCATTCGTAAATGTCACAAAGGACTCAGTGTAATGAAATCGAGCCTCGCCCTTTGGCCGGATTAAAAATTGCCGCGCTTTTTCGGCGCGCAGACAATCTTCTCGAATGCGAGGTAATAACGTGTAATGCTTAGCCCATCTCCCGCCGTCGAAAGCCCTTGGCGGTGTGCGGCTCCCACCGCCGAAGGAAACCGCCTCCAACTTTGAATAAAAATTACCCCTATCTTTCATGACGTCTGGATCTCCCCGGCTGCGTCGCCCCCGACGACATATACCTAACCCTTCATTCCTGCACACGTGTGCTATTAGCTAAGTAGAACGATAAGCTTTACGTGAAATTCTAATGAATTTCTCAGCTAATTCCTGCTCAACTTACCTCGCGCCAACGAATTACTTTCCCCTCTTGCCCCCTGGGCTCCTTCGCTTTTCCCCTGCCATCCACTTTGTCCTCTGCTCCTGCTGCAACTTTTATTGTATATTAGTTCTTCTTTCATTTGCCTGGGAATTTCTTACCTTTAATTTGATAATTGGAAAAGTTCAAGCTTGTAATGAAATACAAACGTAAAGTTTTATTACAGAGGCGGAAAATTAAAAATTTTCGACGCAACTCGATCTCCCAAGATTAATGTAAAATGAAAAACGACCGTTTAATTAAAAGACCGTCGACTCAACTGTCATTCAATATTTAAATAAAAAAACTTTAATTATTCAGTTAACAAAGTTTCCACCCTTGCAAATTATAAAATACCTTTGCCTCCGACGTCCGTATATTTACAATAATCTTTCGGTCTCGTTTACAATTCCTCCCTATATCTCGAGTCCTCACTCTTAAAGAGGCTCAGTCGCGGCACCGCTTCCCTTTCTCACATTAGCGCAAAGCTCGCTCTCTCTCTCTCTCTCTCCTCGCAGTCCCAGCAAAATTATAGTACTAATCCAGTGAAACGTACATGAGAGGCGAGAAATTAAAGTGCCGAGTACTCGAGCCCTCCCTCCCATTTCCGCTAATCCGTCCCCGACTATTCGTGAATTGGGCGAAGGCTGTCCCTCCTCTCGCGCCTTCGCTCGCTTCGTTAGTCCGATATCCCGTCGTCCCCTGCGTCGAATAACTCGCGCGAGATAAGGGACGGAAGCGCGGCCCGGCGCAATTTCAAGGTGGCAAATTAACAAGGTGCTTCGCGGCCTCGGCGCCAAGTGCGCGCCGCGTAGGAGGTTTTACGAAAAGGGTTCGAACCCCGTCCCCTCCCGTTCCGGCGAGGATAAGGAGCTCGGAGGCGAGTCTAATATGCTCCGCAAGGATGCCGATCTATTTACGCTCAAGTTTCCGCCTCTGCACTGCGTGCAGCGGCGAGTAATTGCCTTTTCATGTTATGCCTGGGAAATGAAAACATTGCATCGAGAGTTATTACGGTAAGATCGGAATTCTGTAAGGCCATTGGCTGCGCGTCATTTTTTTATGTGGAGTACTTTTCTCCTCCGCTTGAAGTTGGTAATTAATAATTTGATTGTTCAAGAACTCATTATTAAGTGTTTTAATCATTAAGCATCCATTACCGAGCAGACGATAGTTCTTTGTTCAATTAAAAGGAAATTAAAAATGTAACTTGTAATTTTTCGTGTCTTCTCAGCCGGAAACTCACTTTGTATCCCACGATGTGTTATTACGCTTTTAAACTAATTGCTATTGACCAAACTATTATCGGCGAATTTATAATGTCCTTATAAATATACGTGTGCAGTGACCGCGAAGCGGTTAACTGCTTCATGTACTTACGTACATAAATACACACATGAGCGAAGTATAAGGAGAAGGGTGAGGACGGTAAGTGTCGACTCTGCAGAAACTTCAGCAAGAGGAATCGTTCGCTAATTGGACTCATTCAATCTAATTAATGTGCAAATAAATGAGTCTCCACGATCGATGTAAAAAAAGTCGTCCCAATAGGTTTGTATTACGGGTTGTTCAACTTTGTGCAACTTTATTACTAAAACGTTCCTCTTTTAGCAAAAATCTATTATATTAAGATGTTACTGGTCGGCTGTCGTCCGTCGTTCATTTATGCGGACACTTCATTTTCTAATAGTTGATATATTAATGTATTACATAGACTAATATATTGATATATTAATATATCATAAATTTACTTCCGGTTTGAAAATTTTCTTTTAAAAAGGAAAATTATAAAATTATACTTTTAACGTAACATAAACATAACGTAACATATATATTCATATATTCACTATTATTATTATTTATAAATTAACGCTATATTTTTTTTAACTTATATTGTAACATAATTATTATACCCCATTACTGAAACTAATAAGATTTGACAAAGAAATATTTAAAAAATCCATTTTAAGCTTAAAACCGTTAAAATAAAAAATCTATTAATTCTTATAATTAATTTTTGTTTTTCTTATTTTTTTCTTAAATTTTAGTTCTTACAAATATTTCTACCGACCGAGCGTCAGCGAGGGAGGAATTTTTGCTAGTATTACGCTAGCCGACTCAGAGCCCTGCTTAATAATACAATCATTTTCGAATAACGAGGTAAAAAACTTGCCTCCTCGAAAATGAAAAGGAAAACTGAAATTTCTTGAGCGCGCGTGTGAAAAATCTCGCGGGAAAGGGGGGCATTAAACGAAATTTCTCGCGAGTTCGCTCGCGACGTCATTAATGGCCCGGCGCTCATTTTTCTCCCCCTTTTCAGGCGCTCACGAGCTTCTCGTACGGGCTCGCGCTCTCGCTATTATATCGCGTAAATTCTCCTTAAACTTAAGTGAAACGAAACGCTGGCCGCTTGCCGCGAGCGCGCGCGCGCGCGCCCATTCGTTTCAACTTGCAACAATTAGGGGCTGGGGAGAGGTTGAAAACGAGCTGCTGCTGCCGCCGCCGCCCTCCTCTCGCGAGCTTTTAAACGAGCACAAGTGCTTGCGTTTGCGCGGCGATATTTCTCGAATGGCCGCTGCTGCGATCTTCGCTTTATGCGCGCCCGGAGAGCCAACTATATACGCACCCCGAAAACGCGAATGTTGCAGGAAATAAAAGGCCGCTCGAACGAGAGAGAGCGCAAATGTGCGAGAGCGTAAAACTGGCCTCCGCGATTCCCGAAATAGAGGCCGATGTGTTTTCCCTACCAAAGGGGATCGAACTCGCGACCTTAGAAACGCAAACACGGAGCGCGCTGTACGTAGAGCCGCGCTGTCGCAGGGAGAGGGAGAGTAAGTGAGGGGCTATTTTTAGTTGACGCACTGTGGATATTGCAGAAAATAGATCATACGTGTACGGAACGAGGTAAAAGTTTAAGGAACTTTGCTGAATCGTATAATCGTTGCTCTCTCGACGCTTTATTTCGTTTCTATTAATGTTTCGCTTGAGAATCTCGCCGTTTCGAAACAAATAGAATTCCCGATAGTTTTTTTTAGACTTACTTGAGCGTTTGATGCTTTTATGTGGCCGTTTACGCGCAGTCACGATTTTAAAATTTTTTAATTCACTAATTTATCTCTGTTATGATATTGTACGAAACAAAGCACTTGCCAATTATTCGCAAGTTCAGCATTAGATTCGGCAATAAAGTAGCAAAGTTAATCCCTTTTCCAATCAGATAGGTAGGATTTGAAAAAGGGAAAAATACTATTTTCAAGTACAGTGTTTACGGCTCGAGAGCGTTTATTGGATTATCGAAGATTCAAAAGTTTAGAAAAGTTAATCGCATACTTAACTGCTCGTGAAAAGCTCAAAACTATTAGCTTGTTATACTCCACACTTCGCCGGAGCGAATTTCTAGCCTGTATAACGAGGTTCGTGTTAACGTTCTTAGTTTCATCACGGTATTGCACCCAATGGAGTTTGTAGATGTGTAGTATGCTAATAGACAGTAATAAGCTTATGTATTTAATGCGCCGGTCGTACAATCTACGCTTCCATTAAGGCGGCTCTCGAAAACTAAACTAGTTAGGGGAGAAAAATATCTAAACTACTTAGATTAGCTTCGCAAAAATTAGGCGCGATCGCTAACTAACCGGCGGAATAGCGGGAGGATCAATTGAACTTGAAGCTTAACGAGATTCCCTGCTTCCGCCTAGCATATTTCTCAACCAGCATTTTGCACTCGGGCTTTTTAATTTAATTCCTCCGAATCTCCCAATCTGGAAAGAAGCTCGAAAGCAATCGCGAGGTCGCGTTACGGGAGTGTTTTGCAGCGGAAGCTTGATTACGGCACTTGCCTTCTTCGCCGTCGTTTTTCTCGGCGGCTCTGCTCCTCGACCAATCTGCCGAGAATTTGCATGAAACCCTTTGCCGACCCCGCGACGCGTGTAGGCTACGAGACAGATCCCGCGCCAGGAGAGGCAGAGGGGAAAAGAGCTCTCCTCCGAAGCGGCACCAGATGAAATATTCATTTAATTATGACTGATTAAAATATAGATAGCGTGTTACGTGCTGCATTACTCGCTCTCTCGGCGTGCGCGCCTTCCCCCTTTAGCGTTCGAGCCCGTGCTCTTCTCTCTCTCCTCCGGTAAATATATAGCATCGAAAAGCTAATTGTCTGCGAGAGCAGATCGACCGAGGCGGGACGCGTCTCCCGTCTCTGTTTATCGTGCCTTCAGACGCGCAAGCCGCCGACGACGACGCCGTGGAAACTTATTACCATAAATGGACGCGAAATCCCCCTGCTCGGTCTTGATCTCATTACGCTGACTAACTAATCGATGGACGGGTGTCGTGTGCACCGAGCCGACGGCTACGAGGAAGTCCTGACTTGGTCATGGTCATGAGATGGAGGCGAGATGAGATGGCTTCGCCGAGATAGATCAATTTGTTAAATGCATCAACAATTCACACTTGCAAACGGAGTAACGTTTGCGCATTTCGTTCTAGGTTAATTCTCTTACCCTCGCGATTATAATCAACAGCGCCAGATTTTATTGTCGAGCATATAGATTTTACTCTTCGAAAGAAAATGTTTAATTTAACGATATTTTAATTAAAAAATAATAATTGTGCAACAAGACAAGTAACGTTCCCCTTTCCTCAAACGAAATTTCAGCCTGTCACCCATAAATAAAGCCTTCGCGCGCGGCAATTTCATTATCCCCAACTAAGCGAAACAATCTCGCGTCGAATCAGCTTCAGCCGCGGCGATATGATCCAAAGATCTCTTTGTTAACTATTGCAATATGCACGGGTGTCGGCTCGGGCAAAAGCCCGGGTACAGAGAGATGCACATAAATCACGACCGTATCGGGAAGAGATTTTCAGAGGAATCGATGGGACGCGACCGCGCCGCAACTTCCGTCCTATTAAATATGCTAATTGACGTTTTTCAATTTTCCCGCTGCGCGAATCGCTTGGGATTGATTGTTCTTTAAAAGCTCCGACGCAGAGGACGCTGCAAACTATTTAAGCTCCGTCGCTCTGTCCTCGGTGGATGGCTAAACTTTTGCGCCTGCCATGAATAATTTTTTCAAATTTATTGCTCTGTATTGCTTTTGAAATTAGCGCAAATCGCATAATACACCAGACTTAAGAAGCATTAAAGGCTTCGATAGCTTTCGGAGTACTCAACTTTTTTGATTGGAAAAAGTATTTTGCAATGGTATTAACAACGCGAGTGTCAAACTATTTATACAGAGATATATTTTAACGACGTCGAAAAGTCGCGTCTCATTAAAAAAAATGAAGCCCGAAAACTCATAGCCAAGACGGAATGATCTAAAAAAAACTTTCTTTCTCTCATTTCAGCTCGCGCGTCGACGGAGCTCGCCGACAGATTTTTCTCCCTTATGGCACGAAAATCCAAACATCAACATTCATTACTCTCCTCTCTCTGGAGACTGACCCCAATTCGGAGGGAAAAAAAAGAAGAGCTCGCGCGCTCTCCCAAAAATACATTCTTTGATTCATAATAATCCCTCTGCCGCCGCGGCGATCTTCAGCGACAGCGGCAGAGCAGCAACAGCACGAGGGATTCCGTAACTGCATCATTCGCCGCTCCTTTGAGACGTCAAAAGGTGCCTGACGACATTTATCTTTGGCGCTCTTTCCGCGCTGTATCCACGGGAGAGAGAGAGAAAGAGAGCGCGATCCCCTGTATTACTGTAAAGTGGATTGGCGTTGTACCGCTACGCTAGGCTACACACTTCCGCTTGGACGTCATTAATTAAGAGTAGGTCCTGCCCCGCCGCCGCCTGTCAGATGCATTAATCGTGTTATTGGGGGTATAGGCGTTGCGGAGGGTCGCCGCGAACAAACCTCGAAAGCGCGTGTGCGTGCGAGCTTGCATTGTGCAGCCGATGACGAGGGAATAGTCACTCTGACAAGCTCTTTTCGAGAACGCTTGTCGGATAAATGAGTTGGGCTACCGACACCTAACGACTCCAAGGCCGTGAGCTACTTAGTTTTTTAAGCGATTGTTTACGGGCGAGGTGTTTTGTATCCTTTTATAGTGGAATGAATCGATATTTTTTTCATGATTGTGAAAAAATTCAGGAATATAATTTTATTTCGAAAAAATTATGAAGAAAGTACTGAACGTTTAAGAGAGTGAAAACACTTCTGGAAATTCCTAGTGACAAATTTGTATACTTCAAAATATCTTTGAATCAGTGACTAATTGAAGCAGAAAAACCAGAGGACATTTCGAGTTAAAAAAAAGGGAAAAGCGTGAAAACATTATGTACGCGCGAGGTGACGTAGATTAGTGAGCGATATGTCACTAGTTGCTCTTAAGCGCCCTGCCTTTAGGGTTCAGGACGACTACGACTGAAAAAAAGAATCCCCGACCTCCCCTTCGTGAAAGGTGCCGGGCATGGTTGACGGATTCGACGCTGATGCGTTTTGGCGGCCTCCAAGACGATTCTTCTGTCTCCCCCGCTTTCCCTCTAATAAGTGGATAATAATAAAGCGCGACGGGCACACACGCACGCAAAAGCTCGAGGCCATTAATTTTCACTCGAGCTCTTACTCGACAATTACGGAAATATATCCCTGGAGAGGGGCTGGAACGGAGAACGCCAAAAAAATCGAGCCGGCGGCGTCTCCTAATTAACTATTCTTCATTAATATCACTTAACTTTTTCCGTGCCGGCGTTCATTTTTCACCTAAAGAAACAACAAGAGGACAAACAATTTCGAGCGACTGATGGGCTACGTTCTTTTGTAATCTTTCGAATACTTTAGTTTGCTTTCATTTATTTTTTGTTAAGTGTGACGGATTGAAGTAAACATTGCTTTTGAATGCTTTTGAATGAAAGAAGAATGTTAAAATTGCTCGCAGCATCTGTTGAAAACTATAAAAAAAATTATGATAACAGCTGAAAAACAAGAAAGGGTCGCAATTTTTATACCACCTTTTTTAAATCTGCATTATGCTCGAAGTCTCCTGCAAGACATCGACTCGTACGCGTACCTTGGCTAAAATCTAAAAATACGTCGTCTCAGGAAGACAGCCTGCGTAATGCTCGCATCTTCCTTCTTTTTTCCGCCTTTTTACAGTCCTCTCCTCTTATCCTTTTTTTTTTTATTTCCATCTTACCGTTTGGCGTCCCTTCGCAGTCTCTCATTCCGCTGAACTCGTCTTTCCTCCTCTTGCCATATCGCACCCCGTACGTTTCTGTCACCTAGCAACGAATTATCGATCACCGCCATGAGAGAACGCTTAATAATCTTCGCAGCCTGGTAAAGTTCGAAGTAAACCGAATTTTTGGAATTTCGGGAAAACGTCGAGTGATAATTTAATGACGAGAATTATATTGCTTGTAAGATTATGAAATATTAAAATAAATAACAAAACAAAAAAATAGAAAAAAGAGCCCTTTGAACATAAAATTTTGCTTGCCAATATTTTCTTTACAAATTAAAATTGCAATCCAGCTTAATATTAATACTTTAATTGCTTTAATTTATCAAATCAAGAATAATACCTCGCAGTAATTTCCCAAAGAGGCCAGGGTATTAAAATGGTTTTGAGTAATTTTATTCTAAAATCCCAAACATGATCCGTAATGAAAGAAGCTGAGGTGACGAGACACCGGGGGGGTTAACCAGTGGAACCAACGAGCGAGAGCGGAAAAAAGCAGGCAGCGGCGGCGGGGGCGAGGGAGAAGCAGTCGGGGACCCGAAAGTCAGCAAGGGTTGTTTTAAAAATAACCCTTTCACATAATGGTGGTGAATTAGCGGCACCCTCGCCTCCCTCCTTCCTTCTCGTCCTCCGCCGTATACCTCTCCCGCTTTTTTATCCGCTCAATCTTGCGTCTCTATCCTTTTCTCCCCTTCGCGTTTTCGCCCTTCGAAAAATCAACCTCCCCCTTTGCTTATGCGCAGAGCAACAGCGGCGGCCACCCCCGAAATTTTTATCCGCGCTACCTTTAAATTACTCGGGATTAGCCTCGCCGGGAGCTGTATTTTACGACTGGCCCGAACGACGCAAGTTTTTTAATAGCGCGCGACGATCGCGCCAGTCGAAGGAAGGAAAAGCTCGAGCGGAGTAACGGCTGCCGTGGGATTAAATACCTTTTTTGCATTTTCAGCGAGCACTCATGTGGGGGAGGGGTGGAAAATTTATCGCCGTCTAAACGCGAAATGTGTAACGTGTATGTATGCCAGTTCGAATGCGCGCACCCACATCTCGCTTTTCTTTTGTTTAGGTACCGCAATAATTTCAAATCCTTAGGCGAGATAAGTCATTTTATTACTGTCGTGCTACGAATAAAAATAATGTGTCTCGGCCTTATTTAAATAAATTAGATCTAAGTTCATACAATTGTTAAATATATCATTATTTTGGGTATGATATAAATTCAATTTTTTATTACTAAAGAAGAAAAATAAATCTTATTATAGATTTCAACAAAAAAAGTACCTTTCGACCTTTCGTGCAGGCAAAATTTATATTAAATTTATATTCTGTCAAATTTAAATAACTTTTATTTCTCAAGCTGTAGCTGATTTCGTCGTCTTTCTTTATAAAAGAACAATAAGATTTCAGTACTTTATTCTATATTAATATTAGAATTGCATGAAAACGCATAATTTGAGTATTTTACCCCATTTGATAATACACTTCGTTGCCATTAGGGAAACGTGCGGATTAGAGGCGTTCCATGCATATTTCAAAGATTGAGTACTACATATATCTGCATAGGCCTTTATTTGTTTGACGTATTCTTTACGCTTGATAGATAACCCCATTTCAGCATCTGTTCGATTTTCTCTCTCTTTCTCGCTTCTATTTTCTCCCGCATCTTTTTACAATTTATGACTATCGCTCCACATGCAGGAGCGTCGATGACCTTGTAGAAAGGCAATAACGAGCCATGCGGTATTTCTAAACAAACGGGATGAACCACTACGTACGTAAATTTTTCAAATATATATTGATTGTTTAGCTTTGCTCGTATTCAATTGCTTCTGAATAAACATTCTAGCTTATAGACATACAGAGGCTACATATGGCGTGCTGTATAATCGTTAAAAGTAATTCACGTTACTATTGATAAACGTAAAAATGTCAGTGTTGAAATTGGAATTTTTAATATTATTAATAAAAGTGAACTTACTATTTACCACGTTATAGGCTTATAAAGGGAACATTTTCCGAAGCAAGTAATAAGGAAAAAAGAGAAATCTGCAGAGATCAAGATCCCCTTTCGTACGTGGTAAGTATGAGATTCGGCCATTTGGGAAAGGATAAAATCCCTTGACGATCGTCAAGAAGAGTGTTCATGGCCGTGATTCATCGCAAAGAAAGAACGAATGATGAGCCCACATGTAGGCTTTATGCCGGCAGTGCAGAAGCCTCGGCTATATGCATTAAGAAATGAAGCCAGCGGCGTCATCCCAATTATCGAAGTAGACGGAGTAGAAATAAGTTTGCGGATGCGAAATATTAGTACTTACACATCTGCGAGTACGCCTATGACTTATGTTTAATGCAGCTGGTGCCGGTGTAGCTGACGTCAATCGAAGTGCAATTTACAATTTAGAATTTACAGCACTTTGCAATTTATAGATATACCTATAATAACGTTCGATGTTTGCAAGTAAAACTGGTGCACGTACAACCAATAATCATTTGATCAGGTATTTGCAAATGACAGTTTACGATATGGAATTTAATTTTTACACTTAAAGTTGAAGTATAATTATTCTTTCAACAGTACTACTTAAATCCGGGTACTCTGTATTATATTTTCACTGACAATATTAACAAATTTATTGAAATATTTTTTTTGTAATTTATATTGCAGTATTTTTAACATTAACGTTCACAAATACAAAATATGGAGCCGACACATTTTAAACGTATAATTTAAAAAAAATAAATAAATAAATTAATCATAAATAGAACATTGAAATAATATCATCTAATGACTGAAAAATTTCTATTAATTTCTAGATATTTTAATTTCCAAAACTTTTTTCTTTCAAATATTAAAATATGCCTCTAGTAATGCCATTTTTTTTTAAAGAATCTATATTTTCTGTACCATTTTATTATGGAAAAGTTTTATATTTAATAAAATGAAGCATATTTCGCAAAAAAAATGTGGGTTACAAATTGACTAAGTTAAAATGAAAAATGCCTTTTTACTTTGAAAAATAATCTGATAAAAAGTATTTTCACGTTCGCAGTTTTTTTTTTAAGACAAATTAAGTACAGACTTTTCTGCATCGGATCTTTTTAGGGAAAGAATTTTCACAAATTCTCAAGCATAGTGATTCTATGCATAGAAAATAGAGTGATTCTATGCATATTAATCTTGTTGGTTATTATCAACAGTTCTGAAAGTTTTCTTCCAGGTTAGTTGACATAGGGCAATCTATTCTTGACAACCACGAAATTTCAAGCGACTGGGTCCATGCGTTTCTGGATTTCCACTGGATTCATGAGAACCACTGGCCGGGGCTAATCGTGTGGGGACTAGTTTCAGGCTCATCTTTCATACGCATTACTTAATCTTTTACAAACGATTTGTTTATCTTATTTATTGATTAGATCGATACCCCATACAAGGATAACCATCTTTTTACTACCGTTGGATAACGTAAATTTAAATAAAAGGTCTTTATTTTTTCCAGCCGGGCCCGGAGCTGTTATATTATCTATGTATCCAATAATGCTTCTAAACAAATAGGATTCAATATCGATTCAATTAATATAAATTAATATAAATATTAAACAAACGTGACTATTCTAGCGTTGTAAAACATTCTTTCACGCACTTAATTTAGATTTAATTTAGAATTTCTTTATTAGCATTTTAAATAAATACGCCTTATAATATTAACTATAGTATAAAATGCATTTTTATTCAAGCTTGCGCGAAATCAAGTTTTGTACATGGAGTTTCAAAAATTTTATTTTTTAGGACTTTAAATATTCCAATAACAAAATTTATATTTAAATTTTGTTAGCTTTTCATTAAATTCTAAAATGAGCATATAAAAATAAAATAATAATAAAAACGAGATAATAATGGAACAATAAATTAGTTAGGAGGAAGCTAACTGCCA
>UCOM01001664.1:0-37074 GCA_900474385.1 Ormyrus pomaceus
TATAACGCGAATTGCATCCATATAAATTAAAAATATAATTAAAAAGAATTTTTTTCAAATAAACCTTAACCTAAAATTCCTATTTTAAAGAGGCACGCATGTAGCGGCCATCGAAGGCTGGTCATTCGTTCGAAACTCAGACTTACCTCGAGGCGCTAGCGCGCCTCTTAATTCGTTGTTGAACAGCGATGGAAATTTGCGGAATTAAAAAAATCCCAAAAATATTTTTTAACTGGCATATAAATCATATACGATATCAAGGGGCGCGGGAGCGCCCCGAAGCAAGTTACTTATACGATAGATTTATACTGACAAGATTTTAAATTAATGAAGTTAACTCTTGTTCTTCTATGCATTTTATTGGGCTTTGAACAATATCTAAGCTAAGTTCTCTTTACGAGCACAAGCTTTTTGGAGCATATATAATCGATTAATTCAGCGCCATCGCCTTTATAATATATTTAGATTTTGTTTATAATTATGGAGATTCGAATATTTATAGCGCATAATCTGAAAGTAGAATTTCTATACTATAATATTTATTTCAATTGCTGTAGTAAAGAAAAAAAATCGCGCTCCAAGGGAGTATAAATATAAAAATTAAATGTAATTTAAAATAAATAAATAATTAATCAAGTATTTATTTGGGAACAGATTTTTAATTTGTATTATACATATTATTTGATTTTGAAGGTGTGAATTTATTTACACCTTCAATTAACTATAATAGATAATATGAGATAAAATGTATAATTTCAGAAGATGTAACGACAATTCTTATATATCTAATGAATTTTTAAAATCACAACTGGAAAAATTTTGCTACTAAATCTTGCTAAACTTTGCGGATTTTTACCAAACCCTGTTAAACTCTGTTAAATTGCATCTAGTCTGTTACTTTGGACAGTCATTAGTTTTCCACAAGGTTTGGCCAGAGTTACCAGGTAAAGTTTAGAAAGATTTAATGAAAAATTTTTTAGCGGTGTTTGCGGCAAAGTTCTGCAAGATTTGTTTTTCAAAATTTAACAAACGACTTTTTTCAATTGAGTTAAATTAAAAAGTTTTGTTTTAGTTTTTGTTACATAAATATTACTGAATGTTGTTGAACTTTACTACCCCATTCTGAAAAACAGTGAAACATCGCCAAACGTTAACAAACACCTTTAAACATCGACTGACTTTATTAAATCTTGTCAAATTCTGCTGAAAATTGTTAAACATTGCTTTAAATTGAAAAGCCTTAGCCACTCAGTGCTAAGCAAATTTTAACAAAAATTAACAATTTCAGCAAATTTATGCAAGTTTACAATTTTCACTAGGGATGTGTGCTCTAAATATTGGCCTTATGACCTACACTACCGTCATTATAGATTACGCATATTATGGCCAATTCTAACAAAGATTAAACTTTATGTTTTAGAATTCTCAGTAAGTATATTTATTGTATGTATATTTGTAGATTTAATATTTTGATCTTTTGAAATGTTTGATTTTCTAAAGAATTTTGCAGACTTGACAACCTGTTAAATATTTTTTTTAAATGTTTGAACAATTGTATAACATTTAAATTAATAGAATTTTATCCATATATTAAATTCGGTTTGTAATGAATTATATTCTGGCTTTTAATTTTTAACATCACATATTTATTATTCAACAATGCTTATAATTCATAAATTGAAGGCGTGTTTTTAATTCCTGAATAATGATTTAACAACTGATTGTTATAAATTCATATAAATATGTAATAAATGTTGTGAAATAACAAATTCAGTCTTAATATAGATGATAGGCGAAAGGACGACTAGAAGTTAATTCTTGTTTTTCTGTAAATGCCATTGAAGTTTGAACTATATCTAAGTGCACTTTACGAGCACAAGTTTTTTAGAGCGTGATTGCGTCCTGTGTCATATAATCAATGAATTGAAGCGTCAACGCCTCTACGATATATTTAAATCTTATTTATATTTATGTAAATTTGATATATTATTTTAAAAGTTATGCTAAAAAGCAAAGCAATAATTAAATAATTTTTGTATAAAAAATTTTAATATTCATTTTGCAAAATTGAATATAACAAACTTTGATTATTAAGTGAAAGTTTATAAATTTTTATATAAATAAACAATTAGTAGCACACCGTATGTTACTTAACATAATTATACTATAAATAATATTTAGCAAAAGCACATAAATGCTTGACTGCTGTACCGTTAACGTTTTATTAGTACGTATTACGCAATAAGCAAGTACATACTAATAAAAAGCAAATAAAGTTACTAATTAAAAAATAAATGAACTATAATAATATTAGTAACTCAATATTATGCATTTATCACATTCTATAACCCTAATAGCAGGGTTTTAAAACATCTACCCTTAACTCTTTATCCGGCGAGAAACTTTTTATTTTTTTTTTCGTGGAAGTATTTAAAAAGTTGATCAAAATCTTCTTTTCCATATTCAATAAACTATTATAAAAGTTAAGATTAAAACCCGCCTATAAAACGTTATTACACTCGTAACCATCTAAAATACTGAAGGAAATAGTTTGGTAATAAATAAGTGCGCATTTGCTAGCAGTGATTCAGCTAAAGCATAGACTCATCCTTAGAAGTAGTTGTATACCTATATTAATATAAATATAAATTATGAAAGTTGGTATTTGTAAAGTTCGTACAAAGAAGCATAATACAAAAGTACAAAAAAAATGTCGAAACTTTTGTAAACTCATCTTGTACCAGATAAAAAGTTAAGATGTTATCGTTCGCACCATAGAATTTTACGTCCTTCTCGACGGAAGATATACTAGTATTTACAAATCCAAATAACGAGGAATAGATTTTTAAATATTACTGTCGGTAGCACAGCTGCCGAACTTTTTACGAAGACTAGTGCATCAATTCAAAGAGAAATTCTTATAGATCTAAAAAGTACTTTAAACAAAACTGATTGACTAATTCTTTCAAAATTCAAAAACAAAAATAAAAAAAATGAAATAAACATATGCTTCTTTTAAACATTTTTTTTGTCTTCAATCCTATCATTGAACTCAATTCAACCAAATGTAAAACGAATTTCTCCTTGAACCTAACGGATTTAATTTTTGGGCGGTTCGATGGCGCTGATCATGGCCTTGACGACGCTGGCGGCAGCAAGGGCTGCATGAGGTTGCCACTCTTTGCCGCGCGAGCCGTCCTTGTAGTCGGCAATGCCGCGAACGACGACGAAGCTGTCGCAGCAGTTACCGAGGATGCTCTCGACGACGGCGTCCATCTCGGCGTCGTAGGCGAGGACGTCGAAGCGCGCGGCGAACTTTTGCCGGAGAAGGTCGTCTCGGGCGATGCGACGGCCGGATGCTATCGGAGCTAAGTGGATTTGCGGACAGCCGTCGTATCTGAAATTAAAGAAATCGATTTTTGCTTGAGAATGTTAATTAATTTATCGAGTTTCTAATATATGAAAGTGAACACGCGTTAATTACCTTGCGTAAGCATCGTCTCCTTTAGGAGCGCTTGGATGCGCGACTTCAATCACATCTCTCTCTCCAATGTTCATGTAAAGTTTGTCAGACTCCGCTGGGGGAGCTTCAAAGTTGTGTTCAGACTGAGTTGCTAAGGTTTTCAAACCGTCGCGCATGTGCCCTTGCCATGGCGGAGTAAATCCAGCGTTTACCTGCGTATTACAAATATTTTATTAAATGATTTATCATCGAAAAACAATTGTGAAAATTTAATAAATAATTTTAACTTCTTGTAAACGTAATGATTTTTGCAACTTTTCAAATTGCTGCTTGTAAAGTGATTATATAATTATTAATAATTATTTCAATTGATTAGATTTTTATGAGTAATTAAGAATGTAATTAATTAGTTATTACATTTAAGTAATGTTTCAATTGACAAATTGAGGAATTACTTAAATAACTCTTTAATTAATATTAAGTAATTTAATAGGCAATTAAATTCATTTTCAATTAATTTAAAGCAACCATTAATCTATTAAGTTTTCATTTACTCAAATAATCGAGTATCGATCGAACGTGAAATGCTTGTAAAATTCGTCATTGGCACAAAACCGTAAGAAAGGCATATTATTACCTGCGCTCTAAGCTCCGACGCGGTGTCCTGCAATCCTAATTTACTGGGACAGTACTCCTTGGTCTCAAATTTGTAGCTGCCATCGTCGTGTAACTTTGCGCTCTCGCAGTAAATATACGCAAACTTATTATAGGCCTTCGGACAAGAGACGACGACGTCGCCCAGTCTCACGTGCTTTTTATAATCAGTGTAGTGAGGAACTCCGCCGCCCACGCCGACGAGGAACACGTAATTGACCTTGAGGAAGGTACCGAGGAGTCGAGTCGTCGTGTTCCCGGCTGCGGTCATTGCCTCGCGGGTGTGTCCCACCGTAGGGAGCTTTGTGCAGACGATTCTGTGCGCTCCGATATCGCCGAGAGTGTAGATGTTGGATTCGCCTGGAAGTAAGGCGAAAGGATGTCGTAAGTTTAATGCAAACAGAAAGAGCTTGCGACACATCACACGTCTGGAGACGACACTGTATAGGCATTATTTCCATCACCGCTCGATTCCGGAAGCAAATATATAACACACGCAGAGCAGCTGGATTGTTTGGATATTTAGGTGTTTGAAAGGAGACTTGACGTAATGCAGGCGAGCTTGCAGAGGGCAGCTATTATTAGATATTTTGTTTTTTGAATCCGCGCTGCAGTTCGTAAAAGAATTAATGAAAATATTTATTAAAGTAAATTTGAGTTTAATAAGGATTATAACGTTTTTTTTTGTCAATTTACGTGTATTTATTTAAATTAATTAAGGTAAAAGTCACTTTTACTTTTGGTTTTAAAACTCATAAAATTTTTATGATGCTTTTAAAACGATTGAATTTTAAAACCAAGGAAAAGGCAAAAATTCTAGAAGCAAGATTCAAGCCTCATTTCAAATAGGAAGCAGTTTCTTATGCTAAAAATACTGCTGAGTATTCTTTCGTAAGAAACTCTCAAATAAGAAGGTATAAACAGTAATCAATTGGATAACACGAAAGCGATGAGCAACGAAAAAATCACGAAGCTCGTGATTTCAACGTCAGTTTTACCAAAACGGATACGCCGAGTCACACGTGGGTGTTTTGTAGCTGCATTAGCTTGGGGATCGGTCGGTGTAGTTTCTCCGTCGTTTTCACTTCCTAAAGGTCGACACGCGAAACAATATCGATTATATTAACACACCAATTTATAAATAATATGCTATCGCTAAAAGTCAAACGGAACCTATCATTGTGCATTATTTGTGCGATTGCAATTTTCTGAAGGCTAATTATTTATCAGGCCGATATTGATTTATTACTCACCGATGGTATTGTATCGAACAAACGTCTCTTTATTTTCGATCATCGAGTCCACGGCAAGTTTTTCGCAGTACTGCGCCGTAATTATAGCTATGGTCGGCTGCTTTGCACTTGCCATAGTAGGCATTTGTTTAATAACCTAAAGAAAAATAATTAATGTAATTGAGCCTCGCGGCTCGTTAATTAAAAGTACATAAAAACAATTCGGTCAATTACTTGAATTTGAACGTCCTCGTGAACGGCTCTTGTAAAGGCACCATTATCCATTGCCAGAACAAGACCTTTTTTCTGTAATTCAGCCAACTTTTCTGCCACTGCATCGGCGTCCCAGCCATGATCCCTGAATAGAAAAAGAAAATTAAGGAAATTGGAAATAAATACCTATTGTTAGTTGTCACTTAGGTTTTTTTACTTACTCAGCTAAGTCTTGAATTGTCAGGGGATTTGGATAAGCAGATTCGATTAGTTCCAAAATTTTTTCTGCTGTAAGTTCGATGATTTGAGCGCCTCCCAAAATCGTTTCGTCTGTGGAAGCTGAAAATTGTTTTGAACAAACGTCATAAGTCCTTTATTCAAATTGAAACCATAACAAAATATATGTTAGGTATTCAATGAAATGTATATCGCATTTAAAAATCGTATATGTCACGTTTGAATTACGGCCACGTCGTGTCATAAATACAAAGTATGCGATATGAAATAAATTCTTCAATGTGTATCAGTGTCAAGTCATACATTTAAATAAGTTATACTGGAAAAGTTTTTTGATTCATCTTTGTAAATAAACAAGTATAATTTAAAAAAATTTCTTAAAACAATGATTTAAAAAAATTAAATCATTAAATAAGTTTGTTTAAATAAGATAGACATCTGTTAAATTTGCATATGACCTATATATTTTAATTGAATTTCTCTCTTCTCTATTGTTTGATCAATATTGTTATGGTGACTTTGCTCCCTTATTTTACTGATTTTTCAAAAATTTAATTCAGATTTGTATTATGTAAATAATTTAATTAAATATGAATTTAATAAATATAATTGTTTTTACTTAAAAAAAATACTTACTTGGTCTTATTGGCAATTCAACAGGCTCTTCTATTAATTTTAGTTCTATTTCTACACGCTCTATTACATGAAAATTGTGTTGCATTAATTTCATAATTTTTTTAATAAATCCCACATAATCTGCAAAATGTAATTTAAAATAATAAACATTAAAATACTAATATTTTTTCACATTAAAAAATGAATTTCTTACCTCTAGGAAAATCTTCAGAACTGACCAACTTTTGAAAAAATTCTTGGGCAGCAGATGGTCTGCATTCATTTGCTAAGTTATCAGAGAACCAGAAATTCAAAGTTCTCTGTTCCTGAGCATGCTTACCAGTTTGTGCGCTAACTAGGAACACCTTGAATTGCAATGACAATTGTGCAGGCTCTGACACATTATTATTAGCTAAAACAATACAATACACTTTCAGGATTAAGCATCAAGTCTCTGTAAACAAAGGAGATAAGAAAAGACAACACTTACCAGTCATGTTTTTGTTGATAATGATTCCCTTATGATCTCCTTCAGCCACATGCACATCCTTCTCATGGCCATTCACAATGGACTCAACCGCCTGTCTCTTTCTCTCAATGATCAGAGTGGTTGAGTTAGAGGTCTTACTCTTAGGTGTCATGACAATTTGCTCCCCTGGAAAAAACAAATCCATTATGTCATGAATCCACTAAAAACAGTCTGATTCAATCATTCAATTGGCATGCAAGGCAAGGCCATTTTTCTGACATAAACCTATCTAGCGACTGTTATCAACATACATTAGCCAGTCTTGTGAGTGTCAATGTCGGCTCTGATAACAGGTAAGCACCAAAGATAAGCAGAAAACGTGTATCTCATTTAATGACTCACCCATTTTCGTTATTTCTCTATTACGTTGTACCGGTAATTTTTTTTTCCAAAAATCTTGCAATATCCGCAGCAGCGAGTACACACCGTTTTCTCGAGTTTCAAAGCAAAGCAAAAAGTGCAATCGCCGAAGGAGTGGACAAACGTCGCGCGCGGAGCATCGTGGAAGAAAACGTCAGGCAGACTAGCGGCCGCGCCAGCAGCGGACCTGCCAAACGGAGCAGAAAGCTCTCACCTACGCGAGTCTGCGCCTGTGCGCGTGCAATTCCCCGACCGCAGTGACATCTGCTGCTTCGCGGAACTGCGCTCTGGAGCAGGAGCAGCCCGCAGCTAAAGGAGAGTTTATTATTCATCGAACAGCCTCTCTGTGCCGCCGACTCTGACGTAGTCGATAAAACGGCAATAGCCGACGCACTTTTTTGCCGCGAGATGAGTCAAGTCGCGAAAATAGAAGGGTTTCGCGGGCGCGATTTGCATTCCTTAGTCAGAGACGGTTTTGATTGTAATTTGTTATTGAACCGAGTTAAGTAAACAATGGGGCATCGAGGATTGTTATCGATAAAAGTCGTTCGTAAATGGAAAAAATGAGTCAGGGAACCGAAGATGAGAGAAAAATTATAGTGTCTTTTGTTGGACAATAAAAATTATGCGCCTGGAAGTACTTCGAAATGCTCAATTGGCACTAAATTTTTTGTATAATTCATGTTTTTATAGAATTTGAATATAAAAAGTATTACAAGATTACGTCATTGCATTTTGTCATCTTTCAACTAAAATTAAAGATAAAATTTAAATCGTGTTACCTTTATAAAACTACGCAGTTTTAATGTTATTGATTAATTTTGAATTATTTAAAAAATTAAAAGAGACCGCAATTATGAAATTATTTTTATTTCTGTTTTCATAAATTTCGATCATTACGTTATTTAGAGCAACTTTCCTTGTTATTCTGCAAATGTGCGTGGAAGCGGCCCTGTGTAAACGAACTTATTTTTAAACCCAGTAAATATGAAGGGTCACTGAGAACAGCTCAAATTTTTTCACTGCTAAAATAACTCTCCCAGGAAATTACTCAAAAATTCAAAATTATTATCCCGAAAAGTCCCCCCAAAAAAATAACAGCAAATTTTAATTTATTGAAGGATGCATGCACATTATTGTATAACTTTAACTTTTATTTTATTTATTACTACCGTTAACAAACCTAGTTCTATTTTTAAATTCTAGACAATTATAATCAAAACTGCACTTATCTTAGTATGTAAAATGTAAATGTACTAATTATGAAAAAAGTGCTAATTTTTTAAATAAAATAATAATTACAAGGAAGCAATTGAAAAACTAATAAAATAGTGCTAATAAAATATGCTTTAAACAAGCTTAATTGATAAAAATTCTAACTAACAATGAAAAACCAACACTTGTAATGAATACTGTGTCACGCTTTGTTATTTTTTTTAATACTTGTTTGTAAAACAATAAAATTTAATTATATAGTTTTATTTCTTCCGCTTATTTCCTGCTTTGTATTCACTACATTTACTTTGAAGATTCACTACATTTCCTTAAAGCAATTTTCTAGAACAGCAATAAATTTTCAAACGTTTTAAAAATTTTGTGATAATTTATTAATCTCTGTTACATTTCTTCAACATTATCGTTTAAAAAACGGAAGGAATAATCATATCAAGTTGAAAACTTAATTGCTGCCAATTTTTCTCTTCAAAATATTATGTAAAACGTTTCATAAAAATTTGACTCCTATTATCACGATTTACTTAACAATTACTTCAAAAAGCCTTTTATCAATCATCCTCAATCTGAAAGAATAACGCTCCGTTACACAATACCTTTGTATACGGCAAAAAGAAAAAAAATCACTGCCAGATGTACGTAAGAAGATAAAAGCTATTACGTACACTCTAAATATTTGCGAGGCACATTATGCAAGCAGCGCATTACAAAAGGGATGCGCTTATCGACACTCGATAAACGACCAGATAATAGTCGTTGGAAAGAGGATCGATGACCCATTGTAACGCGAGTTTAAGTGAATTTGTAAGCCGTGACTCGCTCAGAGATCAATTTCAGTCCTTGGCGGTTCGTAAATTTGGGGCCGATCCTCTCGTTCAAAAGTCATTACTCTTTCGGCTGAAATTCGTACCGTCACTTGTCCGTGAAATGGATACTGAAAACAAGCTGCTTTGTTGCGGCGATGAAAACGCTGAGTTCGAAGGAATCGTTAGAAGAAAGTAATTCGTGTAGGACAATTTGTCATGTTTGGTAATTGCAAGTCGATTTGGTTATCTGTGTAAACTTTGTGTCAGAGTTGAAATTTATATTTTAGAGGTATCTCGAAATTGATACTTTTGATAAGAAGTTTCTGTTTTAAAGATTAGATGATGACTTCTAAGTGCTTTTGCTTTATTACTTCTACTTCTAAAACCCTCGAAGTAAGTCACGTAGACAAAAAATTTGTCTGGCGTTATTACTCATAAGAAACAGATTATCCCAAAGGATTTCGTCTCCTTGATGATTATAGGGAATTGAAAATTTCTTAAATTCTTTAAATTAATTTTTACGAATTACAATTTATGTTTGTAAAAATTAGAGATAAACCCTTCTGTTAATATATAAAGTATATATGGGAAACGCCTGTATTTCAGGGCGAGATAATTCATCGTTGTGCGCAAGAGGTTTAAACAAATTACTTGTTGCAGAAAACTTTAAATCTATCACTTGCGTTACATATCGTTTATCAGAAGAAAACTAGGAAATATGCATCAATTAAAGCTGAATGATTTTTACTTTACGTAAAGGAGGAGGAACAAAATCATGTTAGTTGATGATTAAAATAAACTTCAATTCCGTATTCTAAAAAAAAATAATAATACAATTTATATTAAAACGATTATTGTACAATTTATTACTGAAGTAATTATCGAGTAAAATAATTATAATGAATGGCAAATAATGATTGCCTGATAAAGCAAATGACAAGATAATATTTACTACATTTTCGTTTATTTTATTAATTTGAAAGCACATAAATCTCTTATTTTATTTTTAATCAAAGTATTATTGGTTTTAAAGTATCTCATTAAATTAGATAAAATAATGTTTGAAGTAGATTAACAGCATATTATCGTACCGTAACATTATATGTATACATATAGAAATGTTTTTGAAAGAGAGATTAGGGGCAGAATTTTCTGGACAAACAAGTTTTTACCTTTTTTCTCAAAAATAATGCAGATAAATGATTGATATTAGGGCTGTTTATTTAATATTCAACATTATGTCTTAATCTGTACAGTTTTCGGTAAGAAACTCTAAAATTATTGGAAGTATTACAGTCGATTGACATTTACATGATCGCATTTATATGATTGCATTTATATGATTTAGTTTTAATACAGTCAAAGAAATTATTATGATTATGGCATCACGATAGGTTTTCCTGATTTAAAGTCTAACTTTTCAAACAACACATTAAATCACTACTCTTAAACTTGCCAAATTTGAATTCAAAAACTTGTGCTCGAGCATAATAAAGTTCGAAAAGTCTACAACTCCAAACCTGTTGTCTCTTTCACTTGCGACCTTCGTTAAGCATGAACTCTGCTGGCCAATCTGCATGTCCTATATAATGCAGTCATGTGATTCGCGCGTAAAATAAATTTACGTTCCAGTGCGAAGATAATTTTCGTAATTAGAAAAAATGTTAAATCATTTGCAGAGGGTAATCTTAAAAAATAATTATATAATTAAAGTATTTAAAATGCACGCGCTTTTTACCGGGATTTCCCCACTTGATAGGTAACTAAACTCAAGATACTTTTTCGCTAAAGTAGAATTGATTATCTAATCTTTTATAATTACTGAAATTTATTTAAGGAAAACAAAAATAAATATAAACTATTATAGAAATACGTATGTTACGTAATCGTCTATTTCTGGATTTATTGAAACGAATAGTACAAGAAAAAAAAAGGTTAAAATATTGATTCAGCAGTAAAAAATAGCTATGCTTGCAACTATAAGTTTCCATTTCAAGATGTAAAATACATTGTAGATACTTTCACAAGCGGATGTGCATATCTAAGCCTTCATACGTCTACATAAATAAAAATAAACTGATTAAAACAGCATTTTCTTAATTATTAATAAAATGCGATTTGCGTCTCAAATTATAGAGAGCCGAATCAGCTCGAAAAATATTTATAAGTAGCAATATGACAATTGTAATAAATCTTTATATAATTATTAAATCTTCCCATCTTGTATTTAAAGAATTTGACCAATAAAACTGACTAATGACTAACGTACGGCAACTTTTTTTCTGATTAATATTATCGCTATCAAAACTGAAAGTATAAAATTTATCCCCACTGTAATAAAATATCTAGCGAATAATATAAAATGTATTCAGGAATTAATCAAAATTTTAGATTAGCTTTTACGTTAAAAAACCAATATTTTGACATTTTCTTATTTTCCACAGCAATTATTATTTACTCAATAAAAAGACTTTGAATTTTACATTCAATTTTACTCCGCTTATCTAAACTTCCATTAAATTTCCAAAACCTCGTCAAACGAAGTCGATCCAGAACAATCTCGTACGCAGCGATGTATCAATTTAAACAAATCCGATCCATAAACTCCGACAGCCTCTCGGGAAGAAAAATAATCTCGAATCGCCGCTTAATCATCGTTTTATCGAAGATCACTCGTTCGGGGAGCGAAAAAAACGCACCGAAAAGAGCAACATTCTCACGCAACACTAGTTCATTCCAAATTCTTCCACTTCTAGCTCGAGCCCGAGAAAACACATTATAGATCGCCGATTGAGCAACCGCCTCCATGCTCTATATATCGTCCCGGCACGCGCGCATTTCTGCTTATCGAGTACTTCGAGATAGGGCCAGTTTCTCGCGCAAGAGAAGCAAAAGTCAGCGAGAGCGCCGATCGGTTTCCGTTTCTTACGGCTTTTCAGATAAGCGACGCGCTGAAACAGCGCGAGAGCGGTAAAATCGAGTTTCGGATTTTGCTTTTATTGATGATTAATTGAATTGCGGGATGCGTTTGTATGCGGATGATGGAGTTGGTTAGACAGATTGTCTTTTTTAGGTAATGTGTATCTTACGGGACACTTTGTTTGTTAAAACGTATATTACATCAGTACTATAGTAAGTATTTTATGTTTACTAAAATATTGTCAGTTTTGTAGATTAAAAATACAGTGTTTGCAAATCTTGAATTTTTTGTATACAAAGTCGAGATATTTCTTCTTTTGGATTTCATCAGAACAACAAAAATGTTAAAAATGTAATTTGAATTACGAAAGAGAAGATTTAAATTAATCAAAACACACTTGTACTAAAAGGAATTTATGTGTTTAGTTTTCCTTTCTTTGCTGGTTTCTTTAACAGTTGTGTTTTAAAAACGGATAATTATTTAAATTCAAATAAAAAGTTTTCTGTAAATTTCCTTCTGAATTCTGTAAATATTAAGCATAAAAATAAGAATCACTTTTTAAGAAATATTACAAGTAATAAAGGCATAACTTCATATAAATGTTTCGTTTCCACAAACGCTGCACATATCAATTCTCCGCAGCGTTCTTATAAAAGTCTCTCGATAAAATTTTCTCACGTATCCATAAACATTTTGCCGCCCCACTAAAACCGTTACAAATCACCTCACACCTCCATTCATTTGAGATTCAACGCCAAAACGTCGCTACACATACACACTGCATCCGCCCAATATCGCAAATCTCAGGCTCGAAAAATATACGTAATCAGCAGCGCTAAGAGACACGAACTCGCTTCACAGCGAA
This sequence comes from Ormyrus pomaceus, assembly GCA_900474385.1. NCBI lineage: Eukaryota > Metazoa > Arthropoda > Insecta > Hymenoptera > Ormyridae > Ormyrus > Ormyrus pomaceus. Next base: position 13,128 of record UCOM01001664.1, read on the forward strand.
TTAAGTCTCAAAGACAAGCCGTAATCTCGATTCGAGTCGCGCGCGAAGAAAGACAATCGTCGAAAGTTCAAAGATTAATTACCGACTCGCCGAGGCGGAGATCGGCAAAAATTCAGCCGCCGCTGAATTACGAGGTGAAACGTCTGATACGCAATAATCCAATTGTATCGCTTATTTGTTGTGAACTTCTGGGTAATGATTGGTATATGTGCATACGTGCAGGCAGTCGCGTAGATTTGAAGGATACGGTGAGACTGTTTTTGAAGGAAATGGAATCCTTCGAAACTTTTTGTATATATACGTATACAAATTATTTTAATATTAAAAAATCTTAGATTTTCTAAAATTGGATTAGTTTATAAAAAAAGGCTGGAATACTAGGTGAGTACGAGTTATTTTTCCAAAATTAGGTTCGACGTAAAAGTCAACTTACAACACCAGCAGAAGGACGATTAAACAAGGAGACAATTAACGCGAGGATCCTTGGCGAAGATAATAGATTATCCTCGATTAGCCGAAGATCGAGGATTCGGCCTTTTTGTGGAAATAAATGTTGCAAGGTCGGACGCGGTGAATTATCATACCACCTCGTTGCGCCGCGTAGTGTCACGTGAAAACCCGAAGGCTTTCTTTCTCGTTTGCCCGAGTGAGTCAAAGATCATTGAACGATCGTTTACGACGGCATCTATACTATAGTTTTTGCTCCGCCGAAGCGGTGATTTTCTTTTTGCCGAATCGCGCGGCGAACAAAATCCGTTTAACGGTTTCGTCGCGTTTACTGTATTGAACCAGATGGGATTAGATAAAAATTCATAGAAACTTTGTTGAGTAATATTTTAGTGTTTTAGTGTTTGAGTAAATTAAATATTAAGTAACAAGATAATTGTAACTTTTTTATTGTAAATTGAGAATAGAACTTAATTGAAAATAGAACTTTTCTTTGATGGAAATAAATGCTTATTTATTACATTTGACGTATTGTACTGTTCTTAAGTTGATTCGAAACACAAAATATGATTTATTAAAAAATAATTTTAAGAATTTAATATTTTACGAATTACGAGAATAACATTAAATCTTGGGTTTTCCAATTTCTTATCCAATAAGTATGCTTATACAGTCGCTATGATTATGAAATGTCTTTTTACCTCCGTCAAATACACTTTACGTGCACTAAAAATGATTTCAAAAACATAAAATTCTAATGTTAATGTTCTAAAATTATACGCTGTAGTAAGTATTATGTTGAAAGTGAACGGACTAAGGTGAACGTGTGCAAAATTGTACTATATAGGAACGCAAATTAGGCTTAAATAATGTGGAAATTTTTGTTTTTTTTTTTCAATGCTTCAAGCTATTTTATACCTTTCAATTTTCAAACAATGACTTTCGCGGTAAATCGTCAATTTTTTGCTTTGATTGTAATTGGGTTTTGTTTACTTTTTTATAATTTTTTAAAAAAGTCAAATGAAACATCAACAATTGCGCAATCCAAAATGCAGCAATTAGCAGTGCTGCAAACAAGTTCCGGAAATTGGAAGTGAAGAATGAAGGTAACTTATCTATGAATGCACTCGATGCACATATGCATCTGGGAATTTTTACTAATTAATGCGCAGACTAAATAAGCGGCCGCAAATGGTTTTCCTGAAAACATTGCTCTAAATTGACTCATTTATGCTATTCTACTTTTTGTTTATTGCATAACAGAAGCGATGATTGTAAGTAAAATGTAGTCGCGCGCGTTTTAATGGAACTTCGACACATTATTCCTGAATTTATTGCCATTCGTTAAAAATTGTAAGTTTGTTGTTTGTGAAATTATTAGGCTTTTTGTCAATGTAATATTTTTTGTTAAGTAAAGAGGATGTTATGTAAACCATGTAACTATTATAGCGAATTTGGTTTATTCTCAGTAACAGCTTCTTAATAATCTGCCATTGGAAGCTACTTTAATAAATTATGATTTTAATATTCGGCTTTAATTATTTAAATCAAAATATACTGCAATAAACTTTATTACTTCTGTAAAATCTAAAACAATCAAAGATACTAAATATTACTTAAAGTCCTAAAATTACTTTTCACTTATTCACGAATCCCCCGTTAAAGTCTTGAAAGTGGAGAAAGTGGAAAAACCCATTTAGATTCCCATTAAATTCCCGCTAATCCCCCCCAGCCGACTTGCTACCTGCTTTGCGCACTTGCTCTTCGACGGGTGCTGCACGAAAAGACCCGAGAAGCCAACGATTTCAGGTGGTCTCGAGATATGCAAACTCTCGTTAAGCTGCAGCCTAGTTGCAGGTCCACGTGTGTTGGGGCTGCCTGAATAATGCACGACTGACCGGAGGCTCGTAAGCTGCCCGAGACTGGCTTTGGGCGGGCGGATGCACCTATTCTTGCCACCGGGTGTCGATGAAATTTTTATGAGGAGCAGCTAGACTGGCCGAGGCGTATTTTCGGCGGAAGATTAAGCTTGATTTTGTCTGAGGCTTAATTGGGGTTAGTTAAAGAGTGAAATCTTTTAATTTAGTAATAATTTCGAGTATGTTGTAAAATTAAAGTATTCGATTCTTTATATTCGATCATTAATAATTATAAAAATTTGAATTTAAATATTAAAATCGTATTTAAAGCTTTTTTTGTTAAAAGATCTTTATTTCAAAAGTTACGAATAGATACATCGTGTGACCAGTGTTATGAAAATGTTGCCGAATGCTCGTTGTTTGTAAATCTGTTTTGTAATTTAAAATGATGCGAAAGTCTGGAGACAAGAAGTCTGTGGTGATAAGTATGTAGGTTAAAGTCAAATCAAAGTTTTGATATAATGCAGACTAATCGATAAATTTGTGTTCAAAATTAACTGTTACCTCGATTTACGAGGAAAATTTATTGCTTATTTTACCTTATGATAAATTGTTAATAAAAAATTATTAAAATGAAGAACTTTTTCTTTTTATTGAACAAATGTAATAAGATAAGAAATTATATAGATGGTAGTGACCAACAGTTTCTTATTTCATTTGATTTTAAATTTATTAAGAATGGATATGGCTTTGTTTCTATATTAGATGCACGCGATTTAAATATTAAATTTTAAGAAAAAAGAATGGCAACTAATATAAAACTACTATTAATTTGAAAAATATTTAAATGAATTGAATTGGATGAGAAACTGATGGTCACTGCTGTCTCGTTCTTTTTTTTGTACAATGCAAGAATTACACAGTATACAAACATGTTTCAAATTACAAATATTTCTGTAATCAGTTATCGCATCTTCTGCGTGCAAGTATACATGTACGTATATAAAAACAATGCCACATCCATTCCTAAATCCATTACCATACGCATCACCGCTACAATCGTGATTATGAAACACATCGCCAAATTATATAGAACCGCAGGGGTCCGCTAACAAACAGCGGACCAAAACGAAGATCGGTTTCCTCATCGAGTCAAAACGACTCGCGAGTTTCTCCGTCTTTTCCCTTCTTCGACCAAAACTTGTTTTCCGTCTCTGTCGACGGCCAAAAAAAAAATGACTTCTTACAAAACTCTCCGGCGGAATAGAACCGCGGAGACGTCAGAATCTGACGCCCGCTTCTGTTTATCTCGCGGCTTCTTGCGCACAATACGAAAGTCGACGCGGGGGGATCTTCCCTCCGTTCGTACTCGGTCGGGGGTTTTTTTACCGCCCAATTCGACGACGCAACGAGCTCGGTGGGCTCGTCAACACCTATTGCATCCACGACGCGTAATCGAGAGCTATAAACAACGACGTGGACGTGTCGACGAACCGAAGTGTAAACAGATTTATGCCGGGGTGCTGGATGTTTACGAGCTGATGGTAGATTTTAGATTTTTTGAATTGATGTGTTTTCCACGTTCGAAGTAAGTTATTACAGATGTTCGATTAGCATATAATACAGTAATCCTTTGAAAATTTTTTTGCAATTTCTTAATTTTAAACCTACTATTACTTATCGAATTCTAAAGCTTGATTTTTGCGCTTTAAAACACTGCAACATAATCCCTTTAAATCTAAAAACAAAAACAATCTTGCTTTTAATACCATTCAGCTTCTCAAAAGGCCACCACCTTCCTCCGACAAGCAGCTTCAAGCCTATATCTTCCACAGCAGCTTTTTTTTATCAATAATCCATAAATAACCCCGATATACGCAGCGAAGCAGAATCAATTTCTAGGATGCATCACGGGGCGACGAGTCATGCGCCGGTTGATATCGCCGCCAGCGTTTTCCTCGGATTCGCAGCGAGTTTGGCCCAGTTGCAGAGAGAGCCACGCGCCGCCGTTCTCGCACAGCAAACCGAGCTCGAGCAATCCATCATCGCGCAAAAAGCTCGCGCGAGAGCTTTTCTACGGCTGCTGAATGGAGAGGGGAAGGGGGGAGCTGATGCTAATGCATCCAAGCGTCAAAGCTCGCTGCTCGTGCAATTCGATGCCCCGAAAGCTAAATGAGACACACGTGGAAGCGCGGGGTTTCGAGCTTGACGACCGAGATTGCGGGCGAGAGCACTTCAGGGGGATGCTTTTCCGCGGGCGGGAACATTTTTTAAACGCTTGGTTGAATATTTATTTGGAAGGTTTTTGGTTATTGCCGAATAAATGGATAAAGAACACGGCTTTAAAAGTATATATTGTCTTCTCTGGATTTAGAAATATTTTTAATATTTCCCTCGGATGCCGCGTCGTAAACAAAATAATAAATTTTATACAAGTTCAAAATAAAAAGATCGACTTAAATTTTACAAGTGAAGAATATTACGGATCTTCTGAAGAAACGGATTTCTTAGCGAAATTATTTTCTAAAGAAAATATTTTTGTCGTTCTTTAGCATCGTTCCTCCGATTGTTTATCGCATACGAGTTTGCCAAGGCACTTTCTAAAGCACACTCGAAAATAACGGATTTAAATAGTTTCTCCTTCCTTTCATCTTCGTCAGCCATTATCCGAAATCAAAGCGACACTCTGTTTTCGCGTAAACAAATTCAATCGCCCCCCGAAGTTGTCGATTAAAAACCGGAGACCGGAACACCGAGAGCGTCCGGCCAAGTATTATATATGACGTTTTACTGCGCTGCACAGTTTCGCGCCTTCGATGGACAAAAACGGAATATCAGGCTGGTTCAAAGTGTGAATATAACGATTATCGTTTATTACTCGCAATCGGCGTGTTTTTCTTGCGATACCGGACAATCGGTGGTATTATTAGTAATAATTGCTTCGAAGATGGTTTAAAAATCGAACGCGTCGTATCAACTCTTAAACGTACCGCAATCTCCTTTTTATATCACCGAATACGTCTAGACCAAGCTCTTCGCGTCAAGACTATATCTGAAATGAATTTCTACTTACAAAGCTCAAAAAAAAAATTTGTCTACATTTATATACGTTTACAAGATTTAGCAGCACAAATCTGAAACGGCCGCTGCGCAATAATACATCTTACTTAATTAATATTTCACTGCACGATAAGGCTTCTTTTTAGGGCAACCTCCGGTCGGATGCTGCAATGCTATATCGCATCACAAGCAATCATCTCGCCTATTATCGACAAAAGAAACGCCACACCAGACGCTTACTCCGCACTGATTAAACCGGGGCCGGGACACACTGATGCAAATTCGCGACTTTCTTTCGAACCGAGAGGCGCGCGCTTGAAAACGCGCTCGCCGGTTACATCAGCGCCTTGGCGCAAAACCTGCTCCGCCACCCGACGGCGTGGCGGCGCGGAAGCAAAAAAGAAAAAAAAAAGAAAAGAACGCGGCCGAAAAGAGCGCAGGCGGTTTAGGGTCAGTGCTCCAGTAAAGCGAGCGAACGCTTTCAAACATTGGATTATTGTCGAAAGGAATGTTTTTGTTTTTTTGTGATTCGGTGGATTTATGTATATGGCCCTGGCGATTGGCGGAATGTAATTGTGTGCTTATCGAGAAGGTTACGCGCGACGAAGGAAATTGATGTGTTATACTTGCGGGCTTTTATCGATGTGATAATTTTTAATTATGCAATCTGGAGATGGAAAAAAGTTGTGTTAAAGAACATAACAATCGAGAATGGATGAGATGAATTGAACACTGACAGTTTTTTCTTCCAGACGTTTAAGTATGACATTCTCTTCCGGTCAGATTTTGTGCATATTTTTTTACCTTTTTATACTTTTGTAGATTGATAATTTAAGATAAATACTAGTATTTTTTGTATAAGTTACTTAATTTATTTAAATTATAGAAATTCTTTGTTTTGGTGGTTAAAAATTTTTTTCGAAATTCAAAAATGTTTTCAATGCTTTTATTCACAAGATTAATGACTACGAGATACAATAATTTTGCTTTTTTTTTACCGTTAAAAAAGCGGACTATTCATTATCAATAAAAATGTAAAAGAATGCTGAAGCATAATCAATAAATGTTGATACATTATAATATTTATTTATTAATATCTTATTCGATAATTTCAAGGCAATTGAAAAATGTAATATATTTCAGTTTTATTGTTTGATTATTTGTTAATAAATCACTTAAACTTTCGACCAAAATAATTTATTATCTGAAGCAATTTTAAGTATACAATAAAAGAAAACTATCTAAAAATTACAAATTTTCACTAACAATCAAAATAACTCTTATTTGAGAGTAGTATTTGTAGATTACAAAAATCTGATTATATCTTTAATAAAAAAAAACTGTATCACAAAAATAGAAAACTTCTACCTCAGGAATTTTTATTGAATTAATAAATTTCCACCTACACCACTCACATCATTTTCACAATCACGCAGCAGTCACGCCGCTAAGAAAGGCCCATAAAAAAGTTTTCCAAGCAGCGCCAGATAAATCTAAAACACCTCACATTAGAACGCTTTTTTTTCCCCCGTCTTCGCCGTTTCGTCATATGAAATCCCTTCCACCACCGGGCTTCGAAAACGCGTCCAATTTCCCGCCGTCCGACAATTTCGCGTGACCCGTGACTTCAGGCCTCCCGGCGATTTCATCACTTACACGTATGTATACATATCTCGCCCTTACGCTTCCACTTCGCGGCGCGTCGCCTTCTCTCCGCGCGATCGAGCGAAGGAGGGTGGGGAAAACCGCGCGGCCGGCCGCGTCGTTTCAAAATGCCCGCTTGCCCAATGCAACGGCGGCAGCCGCGGACAGCGTAGCAGCATCTTCTTCGCCGGTTAGTCTTGTTCTGCTGCTCGGCGCATTTGGACTTCGGCGATTGCTGGTTGGCCTCTGCGTGTGATATTTATTGGAAGCTGGTGCGCGCGGATATAGGAGGATTATCGCTGCTGGCGGAGAGTCGATCAAGCTTGGTAGCACTGCGGAGACGCGCTTTTCGAAGCTCGAGACAAGGTTTCAGTTCAAGTACGATTATAACTTTTTTTCCGTCTGGAATTATTTTCTCGCGGCGATTGTACGCTGTTTTGGGGGAGATTGCGGGAGCGGTTAGAGAAGTTTTTTTGAAGGGCAGAGGCTTTCGTCGGAATTTCTGTTATAGTCTAATCTTTTAGTATTTTTTGGGATTATTGATGGTCTATTTTCTTGATTGTTAATTAATTTTTTTTCCATTATGACATCTAAGAAAAATATATTTACGGTTTACTAATTTGGAAAGTTTAATTGATAAAAGCTCTCTTCTTCCTTTTATCTCTTAAAAACTTTCCAGCTATAATTAACAGGAAAGATTTCAATTAAATTAACCCACTTCGAACTTCAACTCAAATCAAACAAATATAAATTTAAATAACCGCATTCCCTTATCCCTCGCCACAGAAAGCGAACTCTGCGGTAAAGCAGAAAGCTATCCCAGCGGGAAAATTCAAAAGAAGGCCCAAAAACACCATCGAGCTTCCTGCCCATTTTCAAAGTCGAAAGAAGAAGAGGGAATTTCGTCAGAATGCCCAGCAGCAAAACTCGCGTGGCCGTGGTTGGAGGCGGCGTCGCTGGTCTGGTCGTGGCCAGGCACGTGGTTTCGCGACCCGAGACCTACAGCCTCAACCTTTTCGAGCAAACGGACCAGATCGGAGGCACCTGGGTTTACACCAACGAGACCGACACCGACAGGCACGGGCTGCTCGTTCAGAGCAGCATGTACAAGAATCTCAGGTAGGTTTCCGTGAGATACGTTTGTTAATTAGCCGTGGGGATCGTTTCGAATGTTTCCCGGGAATTCCTTCCGTTAGAAAATTTCCAAATTGTAATCTCTACATTTTTGCGGCGGACTGAAAAATTTGTTTGATTTTTATACAAATTTTAAGAAATTTATTTAATGTTACCGCATACGCGATTTATTGAAAGATTATAGTCGTAATCAATTTTTTAAAGTTGAAATTTGAATAAATTTTGAGAATTTTTTGCAAATATAAATATTTAATAAGCTAGTAGTATACAAACTTGTTCCTAAATACACTTGGAAGTTAGTTAGGTGTTCGAACGTATAAAAAGAACTTTTTATAGATGAAATTGCATTCGAAGTTAAATTTCCCGATAAATAGCTGAATTCGCTAAGAAACTATAACTTCAAACGCGAACATTTTACGTAAACCATTACGTTAAATTACGTCAAATAAAAACATAAACATTAAAATTATAAATAGTGCACACTCGGGCGTAACTGGCGGAGTGCACACACCGAATCCCTTTTACATAATTGAAAAGCTCGCCTTTCCAGAACCAATCTGCCGAAGGAGATAATGCAGATACCGGATTTCCCGTTCGAGGATCCCGAAGGTCCGTCCTTCGTCCACCACAGCGTCATTCGCCGGTACCTGATGAATTACGCGAGGCACTTCAATCTCTATCCTCATATCAAGGTGAGCGAGAGAGCGCCTGCACGTAATCCTTTTCCCGAACCTGTTTCCTTTTGGCAAAAAAGGCGACGTATATCCGTGGCCGGTACGGCTGCATAAACAAAACATTTTTTTTTTATCGGGCAACGTGATATTATTGCCAAAAATGCGGGCTCGAGCTTTCCGAATGCAGTAGGCCTGATTGGCGGAGGTGTTTTTTTTTTTAAGAATTTTTATAGGCTACTAAACTGGTTTGGAAATTACATAGTTTGGCTGGTCTTGCATTTCGAAACAAAAATGTTAAAAGCTGCTTTGTTGATGTTTCATTTCCTGTTTGCTAGATGTGCATAATAATTTCTGCTTTAGACGATTCTAGAAAGAGGCGAAGGGGAATTTTTTTGAATGGTCAAAAATATTTTAAAACTTTCGTTAAATTTTTGATTTCACAGCTTTAAATTCATCAAATTTATATATTGTCAAAGAAAAATCTCCGTTTCACAAATTATTAATTAAAACATAATTGCATTACGATAAAATATTTTCATCTAATTATTCTCGATCATCATTATTTATAATCAAAGCTTTAAAGTCAGCAAATCCGCAGCGTAAATCTCGAAAGAAAAAAAAAATCGTTCACTGCTCAATAACGCCATTCCTCTTAATCCATTAGCTGAGTACAGTGGTGAACAGCGTGGAGCCGGAAAAACTGGCGAACGGCCAGATCGTCTGGACGCTGACTTACACTGACCTGGAAACTAAGGTCCAAACCGTGAAAACCTTCGACGTCGTGATCCTCTGCAACGGCCACTACACCGTCGGTCACGTACCGCAAATCCCCGGGATCGAGAGCTTCAAGGGTACCTGCATTCACAGCCATCAGTACCGGATGCCCGAGAGCTTCACCAACAAGAACGTCTGCATCCTCGGCGCCTCGTGGTCCGGTATTGATATCTGCCTCGAGGTCTGCAAACAAGCGAAAAAGGTAATTGTATTTTTTGCCGATGAGGTGTTATAGTCTAAAGTACGAGACGTCGACGAATGTACATTTTAAATTTAGACTATGAAACATTTAGTTTCATCGTCTTGACGTAAATTGTTTATTTATTGATGTTTATTATTCGTTTTAGGTGTACTTAAGTCATAATCTGTCAAAACCAGTGGATATCAAGACAATGAAGAATATTGACCAAAGGCCTGGTATCGATCACGTGGATGGAAACACATTTGTTTTCCGCGATGGTTCTTCTGTACAAGTCGACGCTCTAATTTATTGCACTGGCAAGTCATTTTTCTCCTTATCTTAATTTACCAACAATTATTTCGAATCGACCTTAAAATGCACGAAAGAAAGCGCCATCAATTTTCCTTGAGTAATTTACATCCAATCTCTCCAGCCCTCGAAAAACAATCAGCCAGTTTCAAAAATTTCTTATAAAATTTTGCCCCGAACTCCGATTTAGGTTACGAGTTCTCCTACCCCTTCCTGTCGAAGAAAGTCGAGCTCCGAACGGAGGAGAACCACGTCGAGCCGATCTACAAGAATTTAATCCACATGGACTGGCCGAACCTCTTCTTCATGGGTCTGCCGGCCATCGTCATTCCCTTCCCGATGTTCCACATTCAGGCGCAGTACATTCTCGGCATTGTCGAGGGTCGCATTAAACTCCCGTCGCCCGAGCAGATGCGCGAGGAATTCGACCGGGAGAAGAAGAGCCTGCTGGAAAAGGGAATTCCGGTGAGTTTTACGATTGTTTTACAATTTTAATAACTGGATCGTTATGTTATGCAAGGCGTTAAGTAAGCGTTATTATGCAATTTGCTGAGTCGATATTCATGAATTATGAATGTAGGTAATTGCTTACAATTACGGTCTATGGGTAATGCGAATTTAAAAATTACTACGGGGTATTCGGGCATTTATTGTTTATGTAGTAATTGAACTAATGTTAATGTTAATGTTTATGTAGTAATTGAATTAATGTTACTATTTAAAATGAGATAAAAATAATACTCATTCGAGATTTTATTTTTTAATTCTACAGTATTTTTTATGTCTGAAGCAGGTTTTTTCAAATATTTATAAAGAAAATTGACAAAGACTTTAAATAAGACATAGTAAGTGGGTGAGTTAATAACTGAAATGATCGGTCTTAATGGATTTTGAGGATTATGAATTTCAATCAATCCGTAACATTTTGAAGAATTAGATTTTTTAAAAGCTTTTGGTGTATTATAAGTTTTTTGATAATAATCAGTATCATTTTAAATAAAATAGTATATCATCGTCATTAAAGTGTCAATTGTACTCACTATTTAAAATGATATTAAAACATGAATTTTAAAACTCGTTTGCTAAAACTATTTGTAATCAAACGTCTTTAGATTTTTATAAAAGCATTCAAATAAGACCGTAAGTTTATATAAATGAATAATTTTATTAGAATCAAATAATTATTTGTTTCCCAACTGATTTTCTCCACCGACTCAAAGCTCAGCCTCCCGAAAACCAAACTTACCCCACCAATATTTTCCCTCAGCTGAGGCACATCAACAAAATGTGCGAGCGCCAGTGGCCGTACTACGAGGAGATCGCCGCTGCGGCCGGAATCCCGGGCTTCCCTCCCGTCGTCAAGAAGATCTACGACCATTGCGCGAAAGTGCGCGACCAGGACTTCACCAGCTACAAGAACTACCAGTACAGGATCCTCGACCGCGAGAACTTCGCGGTGACGTTCTGCAAGCCTTGTTAGGGCCCACGCCCCCCGAGGATAAAGCAAAAGATGTGCACCGGCAGGAGTGCACATCATCCGAAGAGATGAGAAAGATAACGATTTCCCTTTGGGAACGAGTGCAGTATATATGTAAAGTACGCGAGCCGCGGGCCCCAGTATTTTTCACTCGGACTCGGCGACTCTGTATTCTTTAATTTTTAGAGCTAATATACTTAATTAATCGATTAAACGTTTTTGCTTAGCTTCCCCCCGCTTGTAAGCGCGTTCGTTATACGGACGCTTTATTAGGATAGTGGCGGTTCGTAATGGATCGCTGGATATTATTAGTTTTTAGGGTAGGCGACGTAATTGTGAACGTTGTGCAATGCTGTGACGGAAGAGATGGATAATATTATGTATATTTTGTTACGCGCTTTTTGTAAGTAGAGATAAGCTGAGATTAATGTATTCTTGTATGATGAAATAAAAAGAATGTTTAGAATAAGTAAGAAGGCCTTTGATTTTATTGCTTTTTGCCTTAAACATTGTTTAGTCATCGGTAAAGTTTTACTTTGAAAAGTCCAGGTTGTAAGGTTTATAGATGTTGGAAAATCATCAGGTCAAAAATCAGGTCTGCGAAATGTAGGCAAACATTTTTATGATGGGTTTTATATTTAATGCTTTTGGGCATATTTTGGCGACCCTGTATAAAATAATTTACATTTACGGTATATATACAGTTATAAAGTTGAATATATGTATAATAAAACATAATAAAAACTATTATATATTAGTTACCGTTGCTGACAGTTTTAAATTTTTATACTGCAAATTTTCCTAAACAATGCAAAATTAATAAAATAATATTGGCAGTTAATATTTTATAAAAAAATATTTTTATATTCATGCTTTTTCAAATTTTTGTAACTATTACAGTAGAAAATATGATGCTTAATTTTGTTCATTACAATGTAGATTGAATTACTTAAATAAATCCTAAAAATACACTGATCGAACGGAACTTTGATAATACAAAATGCATAAATTAATATTATCAGTATAAGTGCTTGTGTAATCTCGCACTTATGATAATAAGTGTATGTAGCGTGTGCTTACATTGTGCTTACATTAAATGTGCTGCAATTTATAAACCGAGAATTCTAGATTCCTGCTTTTTAAAATTTAAGTGCATTTTTTTCTTATAAAATAAATTAAATGGCTTCTAAAAATATATGAAATTACAAAATTAAAACTAAAGTTTCAAGAGACAAAATCCCGTTGAAAATACAAAAATTATTAATTTAATGTAATTGTTTATTGTTAACTTACTCCTCTTAATTAAGAAGACACATAAAATATTTATACGATAAATCCCATCTTTATCGACAGAGACACGACAAAAAAGGAAGGTGTGAACGCAAGTGGATCGAGATAACGCAATAATAAGTGGGAACGAGACAGAACGAAAACCGACCGACCATCTGCCTCTGACGCGGAGGACAATATCCCACCCTACGAGTTAAAGGCAACAGCGAGCGCGCAGTATTAGGTTTTTTTCTGTTAAAGCGCGATTGAGATCAACGTGTAAACCGCAAGGATCTCTTAGGTCCATCGGTTAGCTTCGAGGTTGTTGCTTCAAGAAAAAAGTATATTTTTCGCCGATTAAAAGCAGAAACTGTCGTTCGTCTGAAACTCGGTGGATATAACCTCTTCTATTACTGTCTCGCGCTTTTATTCTCTTTTGTTTACATATTGTTTTCTACCTTGAGGCTTACCGTTTAATTTTCGGGGGACTTTCCTCCCCTGTAAATTAGGGAAGAATTAGGTGAAGTTTGGAAATTATTTTGAAGAGTAAAAATTAAAGAAACCAAGATGAAGAAGAAGGTGAGTTTTTTCGTTGCTTTTGTATTACACGCCTACTTTTGTGTTTTGATAGAATTCGAATATTTGAGAGTGGTTTTTGATGGGGGTGTTCTGATGTTTTAGGTTTTGCTAATGGGAAAGAGTGGGTCAGGAAAGACTAGTATGCGAAGTATCATCTTTGCTAATTATATTGCTAGAGATACTCGACGACTGGGAGCAACAAGTAAGACCTCATTTATTATGAATGATTTTTTATGGTACCATCTTTGATTTATAGAATTGTTATTTTTCTTCTAATAATATTTGTAGTTTATTTTTAACTTTTTGTTATGTACATGTTTGAAGTATTTGAAGTATTAAGTAAATAATTAAAATTCAAATTTTATTTTAAAATATTATTACAGTCGACGTCGAGCACAGCCATGTTCGCTTTCTGGGCAACTTGGTTCTGAATCTTTGGGACTGCGGTGGACAGGAAGCTTTTATGGAAAACTATTTTGCATCTCAACGAGATAACATCTTTAGAAATGTGGAAGTTCTGATATATGTATTTGATGTTGAATCCAGAGAATTGGATAAAGATATGCATTATTACCAAAGCTGCCTAGAGGCTATACTTCAAAACAGTCCAGATGCAAAAGTATTTTGTCTTATTCATAAAATGGATCTTGTACAGGAGGATCAAAGAGATTCAATATTTAGGGAGAGAGAAGAAGATTTGAGAAGACTGAGCCTGCCACTGCAATGTACATGCTTTAGAACAAGTATATGGGATGAAACTTTGTACAGGTAAAATTTCAATGAAAATGTATAAAAAAATAAATGTCTAAAAATGACTTGTCCTTCTTCACTAGAGCATGGTCTTCGATTGTATATATGTTAATTCCAAACGTTAAAGAACTAGAACAAAGTTTAAATCAGTTTGCCAATATAATTGATGCTGATGAAGTTTTGTTATTCGAACTTGCAACATTCCTTGTAATTAGCCACTGTCAGAGACGGTACCACAGAGATGTACATCGTTTTGAAAAAGTATCAAATATCATCAAACAGTTCAAACTTAGTTGCAGGTAGATAATTTTAAGAAAAAATAAATAAACTCAGTAATTATTTACTAATCAATAATTCGTTTGCAGCAAATTAGCTGCTCAGTTTTCTAGTATGGAAGTAAGGAATACCAATTTTGCGGCTTTTATTGATGTATTTACATCAAACACATACGTCATGGTTGTTGTATCCGATCCAACTATACGTAAGTATTTTTTGAAATTTTTAAATTCGTTACTTCAAATCATTGCCGTTTTACTAGAGAATTGATAATTTTTTATTAAGCACTAGTAATTCTTGCTTCAAAATTCTCATTTGTTTTACTTATCACATAAAAAATTACTAGTTGACTGTCTTTTAACTTGTTTAGCTTCAGCTGCAACACTAATCAACATTCGGAACGCGCGCAAGCATTTCGAGAAGCTCGAACGAGCAAGCCAGAGCTCATCGTTAAGTAGATAGAAGTTGGCCCGGCCTAGGCGAGATCGAATCGTTCGTCGCTAATTTCTTTAAGTGGGTTTTTGTCGAAAGAAAAGGTGCGAGCGAGCGGGGCGCATTCTTCGCTTAGGGTCTGTCAATACATTATATACAAATTAAGGGTGATGCAGCGCATTGAGCAATAGGTCGTGGAATACCGCGTGACTGATTCAATGGAACATCGATCTTTACGTGTAATCTTCAAAACAGATGTTATATATTATTATATGTGGAACATGACTATAGAATAAATTGAGACTTGTTCTCTTTTCATTTTTCAATCAGTAATATTTTCTAAACAATCATGAACAATATTTTTGTGAATCATTTTAATTGTAAACTTCAATGCAAACAAATAGTTTTAATTTATTATACTCAAGCTTTATGTTTAATTTATAGCAGATGTACAATATATTTTAAATACCTATCTGGAAATACAAACTATATTTTATAAAAGAAAAAATGATAACGATTTCTTTAACAATCACGAACTAAAATTTTTTCATTTTCTTACAAATCTTTGAATTTGTTTATTTATAATTTTTTACAAAAAAAAACATGTATTTCATTTAATTCATAATGAATTTTTTCAATTTAAAGTATTTCATACTTACCTCTGTTTATTTCTGAACCGGCTAATCGTTTTTTAAGTTCCGTTTAAATCACCCGCGCAGTGAGCAATACGCAATTTGCACGAGTGGCTCAGCTCATTGGATACTTGGCCGTATTATCAGTAGACCATGTGATGAGGAGCTCCCCCACCGCGTTGCTCGTGCTTCTGAAGAGTATCCACATTATTTCCATAGCAGCCAGCGGCTGATAATCTCGACGCGTCATGCTGTAGCCGCCGAATGGAAAGAATCTATCATTTAAAACTATGGACAGAATACTGAAGGGAGTAATGAAGTATCGAAAATGTCACAGAGAAGGCATGGTAAAACAATTTCAGCAAGTGAGGGATCATCCTGAGGTAATGCCAAGATTTTTCTGAATGACTTTTTAATTCTGAATGTGCGTGACCTTTGAGCAAGTACATATAAAATGAACACAAACTAGAATAATGGTCTAATGATTACTTATTTTTGTATGTTTTAATAGCCCAAGGCGGTGTTCTTTACCTGCATGGACTCCAGGATGATTCCAACAAGGTTTACGGAAACTAATGTTGGAGACATGTTTGTCGGTATGAAAAACACTCACATGGACATTATCATGCTTACGTCTCGTTTTAACCTCATTTTTTGGCGTCTTGAGTATGTCAGAGATAGAGTACACATCTTTGATTCCCTAGCATCTTGATTGTATGCAAGTAAAACCTTGCAGGTCCGCATTACCAACAATTCATCCATTTTGACACTCAGTAATTAAGTATGACCTTGGCTTCCTTTATTTAACTTATGTGATAATATTTTACTTGCAGTGAGAAATGCAGGAAATTTAGTGCCACATTCTCAACATTTCATTGATGAACTGACAATGTGTGAACCTGCTGCACTAGAACTGGGTTGTGTTGTTAATGACATCAGGCATGTCATTGTTTGTGGGCACAGTGATTGCAAAGCCATGAATTTACTTTATGCCTTAAGAGATGAAGAATTTGCATCACAAGTAAGATTTTTATTACTTATTTAAATATTTTTTTGAAATCTAATATATTTTTTGGTTGTCTGTTGATTAATTACTTTTCAAATTTTAATAATTCATTCAAATTTTAAGTCAGTATTACAATGAAATGTATTGATCCATTGTATTTACTTGTTAGTTCACTCTTTTTCTGACTTAAAATAGAATGACTAGATAATGAACCAATTCTGTTTGAAGATAACAAATTTTTTATTGCTCTTAGTATCAAAGTTTATTTATGTTAATCATGAATAATTCATTTTTCCATAAAGAAATTTTTAAAAATATATTTGCAATGAAATCTATTTAATGAAAAATCAGATTACTAATTTTAATCTTTTTTGGAATTAATAAACTCTTCTGATAAATCCGTAACGAAAATTGCATCATTCTTTAAAAACTATTTTTCATATAAATATCAATTTATGAAATAATACTTTCAAAATAATACATTCAATCATTAATTAAATTCACTAAATTTAATAAGAAAAGCAAATATATTAAATTATAAAAAAACAATTCGATGCTTTATTTTATCCAAGGGCTTTTACGCTAAAACAAAAGAATTTAACAACAGACGCTTTGTAATTACAGATGAACAGACGCATCTCTCCTCTACGCGCTTGGCTCTGCGCGCACGCCAGTAGCAGTCTGGCGAAGTTTCAGCAGCTCGAGATCACGGGTTTTCACGAGCCGATTCTATTTCAAGCGGAGACGCCACTCCGCAAGTTCGTTGCCTACATTGATCCGGAGGACAAGTTTGCCATTGAGGACAAACTCTCTCAGGTAAACACACTGCAACAGCTGCAGAACATCGCCTCCTACGGCTTTCTCAAGCGGCGCCTGGAAAAGCACGATTTACACCTGCACGCGCTCTGGTTTGACATCTACACAGGCGACATTTACTACTTTAGCCGTGCCAACAAGCGATTTGTCGAGATAAACGAGCTCAACGAGACACCACTGCTCAAAGAAATCAAAAAGTACTATTCTTAAAGTTCAGAAAATATGTAATTTATTTAGAAGAGGCTCTTTAGAAGAGGCTATTTACGAATTGAGGAGTGGAAAAGGATTGGAGATAGATAGATTGTTAAACGCTTGAATTACTTAATTATGCGTCGATTAGACTTCGGATTTTCGGAGTACATAATTCGAGTCAAGCTTTTGAAGGTTGAACATCGATATATACCGTATAAATATTTACTTCATGCAGAGTAAAACTTGTCGTACAAATATTTGCCATCGACGGAATAAGTCATCGAATCTCGCGTTGCAAACTGCAGAGTTTGCTCTGCATTATAGAGAAATAATCAAAAGTACCTGTTTAAGGCACAATAATGATCAACGAAAAAATGATTAACGTTCATTTACCGTTGTAAAGAAACTGCATTTATACATTTTTATTTATATTTTACTTATACCAGAAATATATTCTCTATTTTTTCCTAAAATCAGTCTGTACTCATTGCTAGAAAAATTCCCATTTATTTCTTATTTAACTAGAAAAATGATCTAAATATAAGACACTAAAATTAAATATTTATTTTTTATATTGAAACATTCTTTTTTAAGAAAAAAAAGGAAATAATAATTACAAATCAAAAAATAAGAAAAATGTATCGTCAACTTTTTTTCAATTAGTATTCAAAAGAAATACGCGATACAAAGTAAGAAAATTTCTATGCCTATATAGTTCTTTGTCTGGCCGAGCGCCAGAAGACGAACAAAATGGGCAAGAAAGTCGATCTCATTAGCGTAAACGCGAGGAGTAAGCACTATGTCAATGCCATTAACGAGCACAATAGCATAATGGAAACCGATTAAAGAAAGCAATCATAGGGCGCGAGGCTAAAAGCACTATCCGATCCTTCCTTATCAGCGATTTCAATTATATCGAACCCCTTATCATCCGCAATAACCGACCACTGTGTAAAAAAGCGAAACAGCAATCAGTCCCGCCGACCAGTAAAATCTCCAAAGCCGCATTTATCGTTCGTTCGTTCTTTTTTTTTCGATAAAAGGATTTGCTGGAAAAAGGAGCGAGACAGATAGATGGGCGAGCGCTCGTTACACATAGCGCGCAGCGGTGAACTAGAGCATGCCTATATGCACTCGCCTGAAAAAGAAAGCAAAAGCAAAACAACGCGGACACCGAGCGCGAGAGCAATAAGCCGTTTCATCCTCACCGCCGCGGTTTACCCGCGCCGCACTGGCCACTTTGGGGCTTCGCGAGAAAATCATCGGCGAACGGTCTTTTCGTCTTTTGGGAAACGTGCTAATTGAATTTTGCGGCAAAATTCGTTTTTTTTGTCGGTTTCGTTGTTTGAATAAGTATGA
This sequence comes from Ormyrus pomaceus, assembly GCA_900474385.1. Taxonomy (NCBI): domain Eukaryota; kingdom Metazoa; phylum Arthropoda; class Insecta; order Hymenoptera; family Ormyridae; genus Ormyrus; species Ormyrus pomaceus. The sequence goes on from UCOM01001664.1 coordinate 31,998, forward strand.
TCATTTTTATTGATAAAGTAGTACGCGTTTTTGTTGTTAGAGTAAGCTAGGCTAAGTAAGTGTTTTAATGATTCATAATTTGCTTATTATTTTCAATGATATTTGTTTTATGATATTGTTTTTCTTCTTTTTATCGTTTAATGGTTTATTTAAAAAGAGGAAGAATATAAGAATAAAGATCTTGAAATTAAAATTTTATGGTAAGTTTTATGGTTGGCAGTCATAAAGTCTTCATTAAGGCATAAAATTAAAGACATATTTTTCTGTAGTTCAATTTTAAAATTAAATTCGTGCAAGGTCCGTCTTTTTATTTTACTCTTTATTTAAAGACTTTATTGCAAGGAATTCAGTAAAAGGAATGTTCAAATAACTTTAAAAAGAAAAATTCTTATTAATTATCAAATACATCTTTCCTCCCGATATATGTATAATTAAGTATAAAATAAAATAAACTTTTAAAGTTTTGTTAATAACAAATAATTTTTCATATTTAATTAATGATACTCATCAAAAATATTTTTCATAAAGCAAACATTCCAGAGCAATAAACTTACGGCGCTAAAAAAAAGCAAGTAAAACAAAATAGACTTTTCTTCGTGTTTTTTTAGACCGTTTAAGGAGAAACGGGACTGTTTTTATCTTTGTAAAAAAGTACAAGTATACTCGACAAAAAACGAAAAGTTGGGTGCCAGTCAGTGGGCATACGAACTTTTTTTTTTACTGCTCAGCTGAAAATAATTTCGGCTGCCATATGAAAGTGACGGTGAAATGTAGGATCCGAGGTCTGTTAGTAGGGCACCTACAAAATTTATTGTAAGCCAGCGAGCTTGAATGAGTTCAGTGTACTAACGAAGCGTTTATGTTTCGTAAAATTCATTATGTTTAACTGGTTTTTATTGTTATGAGAACTACTTTTACTTATGCTTTTATTAGGCGGTTGCTAATAATAAGTAATTAAAAACTGTGCAGCACCTGAACAATTAAGCAATGAAAAGTAAAAGATTTCTGGTATAAATAATAAATTTTTATCATTTTTTTTTTAAACGTAGAAATCGCTTACTAATTGTTTGCAATTAGTAAGCTTTTGTTAAATTTACTCAAAATTTATATTATTTATATAAAATTAAAAAGTATCTTGGATCTTACAAATTTTCCTTGAATTTTTACGCAAACTTTATAAAAGAAGGAAGCGCTTCTTCTATTCGATTAATTTAAAACTTTAATTAACGCAAAAATCGCAATCGCATTACTCGAGCACTTACATGCCCCGTTACGAAATCGCATACTCCACAAGGCTGCGCACAATAATCCGCTCCTCGCAAAAAGCCCGCTCGCCGTGCGATATCGAAAACGCGCTCTTTTTTCGCGGCTTCCTATTATTAGAACGAATTAGCCACATCTTTCCAGGGCTCTTTTTACGGCTCGTCTCGTTATTTTTCAACAATTATCCAGCCCCCGCGCAGGGCTCTTTCGGGCAGCAGGCAGAAAAAGCCCGGTCGACGGGCGTAGCTGAGCGCGACGCTGAAAATTCATGCTCCGTCGCGCGCATAGTTTTTCTCCGGCGTATTATGCGGAGGAGTGCAAAGGACGACTCGCCGCGATATGAAAAATCCACATTGACCCCCATATGATATATCGGTGCTCGCTCATAGATTTTTCTAGGATTACGGACGGCTGTAATGGGGGCAGGAGTGTCGAGAAAAAGGCTTCTCGGTCGTTTTTTTTGGGCCGACGCCGGACTGTTTTACATGTACTGCTTGCTGAGGTAGGACGATGTTTTTTCAGAAAAAACTCCGCTGGTACGTTCTAAATCGTCCGCTTGAAGAGAACGAGAACCGATGCGGATTGGACGATGGGTTTTTGCGACGGGTTCGACACTCGTTAAAGTTAGATGCGAGTTTGTAAGTTTTTTTACGGTGGTAGGATTATTATTGAGTCAGGTGACTTCAGAACATTGGAAATATAGTAAATTAAGATTTATTACAGCTAAATATTACTGTTTGTTTCGCGAATAATAAAAATTTTACAAAGATCATATTTATTTAAATTCTTAATTATTATTTTTGAGCCACCTATACCTAAGTTAAAAACCAGGTCATTTTTTCCAACAGTTAAGTACCGTCCCCAAAGAGTCTCTAAATTGAAATTTTCTTCTCGGCAAACATTCGAGCCCGAGCAATTTCAATTCTGTCCTGCCCTTTCCGCACCGTTTAACCGTTCCGTCGCAGTGTGAACCGGGCCACCTTAGAAAAAAAAAGGGGCACCGGCCTCCTTCCGCGACGAAAAAGCCAGCCAGACAAAATCCCGAGCCACACATTTCTGCGATCGCGCCTAAAACGATCGCCGGGCTTTTTCTAGCGCGCCGCGAGAGCGTTTCTGTAATACGGGCCTTTCTTGCGATCCGCCGGACTGCGAGGAGGAAAAGCCGCGTTTTGCGGGCGTTACGAGCTGGATAATGAAGGAAGAGGTGTGTGTGCTAAGCGCGCGGGAAGATGGCTTTAGCTGCGGTTGTTTGAATTTATTACGGTTTTTGGTAATGCGATCGGAGCGAAGCTCGGCGGGTAGAGTGGAATTTATATTTTTGTGCTTTATTAAATGTATTCAGTGAGCTAAATTTTAACGGAGGATGCAGATTGTTTTATGTTTTAACAGTATTTTACTAGATTAAAATTCGGAATTTATAAATCGGCGTTTTTTATTTTTAATACTGCATCGAGTTTATAATGACTAAAACAATTAAAATAAATAAAAAGAGTTTACATATTTTTCATTAACACAATTTTGATCAGTATATTTTTAATGTAAATTAGTAAGCATTGTATTTATTATTACTCTTCATAAAGCATTCCTTATGCATAGGCATTATGTGTAAGGGGAACATTAGTGAAAGGAAAAATGGTATCTGCCTAGAATATAGGTGCACTCATAGAATTCTAATTGCTTACAAAAAGTCGAACAGTGTAATCACTATTATTAAATATTATTATTAAAGTATTGTTTAACACATTTAATGCGGAAGTAAATGGGGCAAGACGACCCATCTATATTTTTTGACATCTTTAATTCAGAAAGTTACTTTCGAATATATGATTATATTTCACGTTGAAAAATAATACCGCATATCCTTTGCATATTGTGTTTAATCAAACGAATTTATCAACATTCTGCAATAAATCTTAAGTTTATATACATTTAAATAAAAATTATACTTTTCACAGGACACGTAATGTAATATTCATGCTGGCCGACCTAAAAAAAAAAAAAAAAAAATGCGCACCGACTAATGTCGATCCAGTCTCTCAACGTTCAACCCGACCTGTCAAGGGCCTCGAGACCAGTCGAGCCCGTATAAATCTGAATAAATGCATAAAGAGATGCACACAAATTTCCAGGGCCCGCGGCGATTTTCCGTAAATTCGAAAAATTCTCGAGAACCGCGTGACTTGCCGCTAAGAGCCCCGCGCGTCGACTTGCAGCACCGCGCCGATCCAAATCACATATTAATCAACGCTAATTACGCGTTCCGTTAAGCCTCTCTCGAAAGCGGCGGGCAATCGGCCCGTGGAGAGGCAAGAAATTCGGCGGCTTAATAGAGCGAGAACGGGAACGTGGATCCGAAAAACCGCTGCCCCGATGACGACAATGTAATAATCCCACCTTTCACGCGACAAGTGGATTCTCGTAACGATGATAAAGCCTGAAATGAAAAGTGGACCGGGGGAGGGGAGCAGGGGGGCGAGTTGATTGAGAGGCGACACCGATTTTTCCGCTGGCTCGCTTTTCGGATGGATTTATAGGTGTGAAAGGGAGATGAGAGGAGGATTAAGGAGGTGGAATTTGGGCTTTGATGAATGTGGGACATCGGGCTGTGTGGGTTTGGATCGAGGTTCCGAGGTGGCTACTGTGCGCCGAATTTTTTTCGTGGCTCGGCGGTTTTCTTTTTCCGGTGGATATTCGTTTTTTTCCGTGGCTATTCGTAAACTTTCAATGTTTTGAATTTTAGAGTGTTCGTAGAGCGTTTTATGCAGATACAAGGAGTATTAATATTCATTTCCGAATGAAAAGTAGTATATATATTTAATAAAGAAATAATAAATTTTTTATTTAAATCAATGGATCAATATTAATACTAAAAAATTAGTTACTTTAATTTTTTACCGATTCATTTATATATTCAACATATTTTTAGTTATTAAAAATTAATTTTTTTTTTTTATAAGCAATGTACACCTGCAATAAAGTAATTAATGATACAATTTTCATTCAGTTTCGACTGAAATATTCACTGCTAATTATAGCCAGTAACACTATGCCGCGTAACAATCAAAATATAAATAATGTGTCGATTAGTTTTTGAGTAAATACTCTGTTTTGCACGAAACTTTGTCTTAACGGGAAAGAGAAGAGTATGTTGGGGTAGGCCAAACCTGTCGGGTCGAGAGTGTGTAAATTTATAGAATTAATCGATGTCGAGTGCGTTCGAATGTAATTTTAAGAGTTTATATTATAATAAACTATTTCGCAAGTTCACTTCGACGCTGCAGTGCTTTCACGCATTCGACGACGACTTTCCTGATAATCTTTGATCATGGCATTAGATCTAACAACAAAGCAACACGTCGCAGGTGAATTATTAATTACGAATACATACACTGAAAGAACGATCCTCTTATTATAAAAGGAATCCGCTTGTCACAAGAGGTAAACCCCGCCGAAGGCGCAGGTGCTGAGCCTCGAGCGACTCGCTCTATTTAAGCATTCGGTCGGCTAGTCTGACTGCGCGCGCGGCGTGCAACGGATAGCCGCCTGGCGGTGGCGCTCGGAACTAGCCGTTCGCTAGTTTACTCGCGGGAGTGAGCTATCGTTACATATGTACAGGCCATCTCAAGGGGGAGCCCGATGCAGATCCGTACTGAAGTAATCTTTAGGAAATTAATAAATAAAACAAGGACCCGAAACACAAAACTAAAAGAAAAAAAGGCGATTTTTTCATTTTTTACACCAACTATATTGTTATTTTGAGTTATCTTGAGTCATTTTTTGTGACAAATATTGTATAAAGCATAAGTTTTTATCA
>UCOM01001665.1:0-37078 GCA_900474385.1 Ormyrus pomaceus
CTCTCGTTATCCGCGCGCGCGCCCCCAAACGCTAATTAGTCGCGATAACGCGGCGCGACATTCGCGGACGCCGATACAGCACATATGGCAATTTGCACCGAAGAACATTTCTTTTGACGGGTAGTGGGCCGCTCGTATTGGCTCATACATTTTAAAAGTCGGTGCACTTTAGATGTACTCTCGGAATTTTCGAGCTTAAAAAAAGCCTGACAAAACTGTACGCGCTGGCCGATTGGTTTCATTACTTATGCATGGATTATATATACTGAATTCGAAGAGCGGAAGCGTTATTTCTTTTTCAATTCGGAAGAAGCTCAATTCGACGTTTTTGATTTTTCGCAAATATTTCATTAATCTAACGTACTCTAGCTTCAAAAAGTGAAATTTTATTTTGTTTTGATGGAAGTATATAAAGTAAGTTTTGCCCTCTTCGTTGTTTAATTATTAGATGAGAAGGCATTTGCTGTTTACGATACGAGATATTTAATTTTGACTTTAAATACTGAATAAAATAAAGACCTGATATAGTAATACTCAATTTACTATTCCGACAACGGAAATTTTAGTACAATTATTAGCATACATAATATTAAATAAATATTTAATGAAAATTTATTTTGAATTTTGTCATAATCAATTCATGGAATTTCATTGAATAAATATATAAATTTTTTTCTTCTTCAGGTCAAATTTAATTTGCGCGCATCGAAAATAATAAAATAAATTAAATAAACGAAAAATTTTTTAAAATTATTTCCCAGTTTTTGAATGTTGAATTATTCAATTACAAAAGTATTTGCATCTTTTGTATTATAAATACAGTTTAATAAATAATAAATTAATCTCCAATTCTTACAAAAAGCATACGTAATTAAAAAATATTGTTTGTACGCTTTACATATTACTTGTTACTTTTTCAACTAGCAATGAAAACTACGATTGGCTCCTTTTCCTCTACAAAATGTTGCGAAGTAAAAAATGCAACAAAAAAAGGGCAGCTTTTGCGCTGCGCGGCAAACGTTAAGAATGCTTGATTCATACGATTGCACCTCATTTACCGCTGCATGTAAAGTCTAACGAGACTCGGATGTTTCTACTAATTTCACGAGTTTTCTCGGCATTCTTTATTATAACTCCCAGCACATTTAAGGAAACATTGTTCAAAAGTTATGTTCTAGTTGAATTCTCTAAGTTGTTTTATTGCATCCGTTTTTGTGCAAGCACCATTTTAATGTGGTAAATTCGGTGAATTATGGATATCCTCTGGCTGTTCCGCCAAAATTTGTTTGTTATTGTCTTAACCTTAATTATTAAACAATCCAAATAGGTTACTACTTTTTAAAAAAAATTGCGTCAACAGTTTGTCTCGAGTACAAATGAAAACATTTCTCAAAAAATAATTACTTCTGCAAAAGAATCATAAGGCGCTTACTTTTCACCTCAGACAAATGTCTTAAGGCAAGGAAGGAAAGCGCCGCGGCGAGCAACTCGTTGCAAAAAACGAAGCACCTATGATAAAGCGCTGCATTAGCGCGCTAATTTTTTAAAAGGAAATATAGCGAGAGCTCGTCGGCTTTCCGGGCAGCAGAGTCGACTCGCGCGAAAGAAGAGTAGTACAGCAAAGTCCGTCGTCTCGAAGAATTCTGCTGCTGGTTCTACTGAATCGAGAAGTTAAAGTTATACCGGGGGTCTATATTTATAGTGAAAGAAACTTTTATCAATTCACTGAAATTCGGCGTCTCGAAACTCGGATAATCGGTTTGGCAATATTAATAAAGGCTATGAGTACTTTATCAATTGTCTTTATTTTCTCATTGCATACTTTCATCGACTCGTATTTCTTTGACGAAATCGTGGTTTCTCGAAACTTTGCCCAAGTTTTAACTTTGAATCATCTTAGTTTTGTATACTTAACAATACCATAATTAAACAGTAACTTATAGATTTTATTAATTTTCATTTTACTGATTTTATTTTAGCGTTAAATATTTATTGGGACGTAATGTAGTTTACAACGTCGTTATTTTTAAACCTCTTTAAAATAAGTGCCGTACGTAATTACAAAGAGATATAAACATTATTTAATTTAATTTTTCTTTATTTTTTGAAAAACTGTTAATTGTTGTATAATGATTATAAGTTAATTTTATTCCTAAATTCGATAAAACTAGGTCGTAATGTGGTAATAGAACAGTTCTAAAAAAACTTACGAAAATTCTTGTCCTTGAAGTTTTGAGGTTTCTCATAAAATTCTTTTCTCGTAAAGTATTCTGATAACAACGAGAAATATGCGAAAAAGAATGAGGCTACGAAACTCGCTTCAGCGTACATATGCACATAAATATACGTATAGAATAGCGATAAATATATTCATTTCAAACTTACCTCTCTGCATTTTTTTGACAACCTTTGAAGTTTTGACGGAAGTGACTCCGTCAAAACGGCCTCTTAAAAAAAAAAAAAAAAAATCTTTCATAAGCTAATGGCAAATGGCACCTCCGCTAAAACAAATTGTTAGTTCCGCTCCGTCCTAAACATTTTCTACAGCGTGCTTTCAGCCGAATGAGTCTGTCAAAAATTGCTGTTTTCAGTCGTCCATCATCGTTTAAAGTGCATATACACTGTTATACACGGAAAAATTAATCGACAGAGGCTCTGTCTTACTTGCTAAAATTATTAACGAAAGCGGTAAGATCTAGAAAAATGTCTATCCCAGTGTCAATATGTACTCGCTTTTATTCCAGGCATAAGATATTCACGCATCCACATTCCCTTCCACAAGAAACAAGAACAATATATTTAATTAAAAGCAAAGACGAAGAGCGCCGCACGCGTGAAAACAAAGTATCAGGAATCCGGTTCAATAAAGAGAAAAATATCCCGAGGCTTTTCTTCGATAGAGAAATATTTATTCGAACGTGCCTGGACTGCCGGTCAGCGTGCGTCAGTCATTATACGTACGTGTCGGAAAAGTCCTTCCCGGGGTATACTTCCGCGCGAAAGTCCAACAATCGCAAAACTCAATCAGACAACCCCGCGAGATTATGGCTCGGGGCTCGGCGCGATATTTATGCTAATGCAAATACCTAAAGAGCCGTGGAAGGCACTTTAATGGAAAGATGTTTGCTCGGAGTATTAGGCGCGCTCGAGCGCTACCAGTCCCTCGGTATTTCGAGGCAACTGCTACTTATTCGAGTTGAGGAAGCCTCATGCCGCCCCGCTTCGTCTCTCCCCCACTTCCGCTGTCCGATCGACCGAGAACAGAAGCGCAACGATGGATTTGCCGGTTTAAGAAGATTTCTCAAGTATGACTAACGAAGAGGATGGGGACTACTACTGGCTTACGAGTTTCTCAAAGGTCGGAATCGGGAAAAATCGCCGCGTTTTTTTTTTGTTGCTTCTCGCGAACCGCTTATTTAGAGCGCGAAAGCGGCGGAAGTAAAATCAATTCGGTTTTCGCGGTAAAAATTTACTCTGGGCGAACGATGGAATTGAAAATTACGGTTTACTGAAAATTGATTGAAGAATCTGGTTTTGAATTTTATCAAATTGCTGGTGCTTGAAACAATTGTGATTTTGATTGACAAACAAATTTAAAAATAATTGTTTGAATTTACTTTCAGAAAATCTTTGAAAGCTATTAACTTTGCGAAGAATCATTAGACGTTACTTCATTTTAATAGTGATTACATAAGAATAAGCGTATCCGTTAAATAAAATGGTGAATTTTGTAAAATTATTGATGCATGAGATGTGGTTCAATCTTGTTCAAGTAAATTACTTTGCTTTAAACTAAAACTCTGTAATGGGTAATAAAACCAAATGAATTGAGTTTATAGGCTATTTTCAATGTTACCTCTCTGTACCTTCCGCGTCATAATGTAAAATTTTTTAGTATTTTATTTACTTCGTATTTATTTTTTAGTATTTTTTAATGACTTCGAAAAAGGCAGTATCGGTTTTATACAAATTAATCTTTATTAATCACGGCGTATTTATTATCGACAACATTTAATGTTTTCATTAATACTTTTATATTCTTCACTAAACACCATCGAAACCCCTAATATCTTATCTTCCCTCTAAATGAAACTGACACTTACTCAAAAGTCCTTAAAAAAAATTTGTTTAATCCCAATTAATCCCTCCAATTTTTCAAGAGCGTAATCAATCAAGCTCAATCCTCCAAAAGTCCCTTGTCGGCTCGTTTGTATAATTTATAAGGGCAAACGACGCTCAAAACTGCTTTAACGGCTCGTATTTCCTAATGGGCAATATTATTTAACGGGCCCATAATATTTATACTGCCAACAGAAGCCGAAAGTTGCCGGCAGCGGTCTAAATGTACTCCTGGGCGCCAAAGAGTTAAGAGCTCCTTATCGGGAGAGGCGGCCGGAGCAGTGTGCAGTCTAGCCTTACAAGCGGCATACTTATCCAGACGGTCGCCCATCAGCGGGTTAGCCTCCTTGGCTCGATAGTTATTAATCGGGCGCGGCAGCAACTCGCGGAGTCAATCGGCGGGGGTTTGCGCGAATTACCGTCGGGTTAACAAGTTCTCTCGACTTTGCCCGCCCGAGCTTTAATGCGTTTAATGCATACGTAAATACACTTGTGTGCATGCCGAAGCGCTTTGAGCGAGGAGCTTTGCGTTTACCTTTGCGGGCCTTTCTTTCCGCTGCTTTCCATTATCGCAATTGCCAGTTTTATGTAATTTCATTTTCAATATTTACTCTGATTTTTTGCCGGAATTCCGGGAATGCCTGTGTGTTTGCAGGATGCGATGAAAATTTCGCCGTTCGTTGCGAAAAGTTCTTAATTTTCAGTCGAGACTGAATCAATTGGCTTTTCGGAGGTTTTACTGGAATTTATATCAGTAATTGCTTAGACCTTTAATATTTGAAAATTCGCAGAAAATCTGATCATCTATAGTTGTTTGCAATTAGTAAATTCAATTTCTGGCATTTCTCGCATTTTATGTCAAAAGCAGAATATATATTTTTAATAATCTCGAAACGTCAAAGAGCCTTTTCATTAATTAAGGTTATTCAGTCCTTATTTCTATTTTCCGCTAATAAAGAAAAATTTGACGTAATAAAAAAAAAAAAAAAAAGAGGAAATGCGCGACGTTGCAATTAAGGTCACGAGCGAGGAATCTCAATAAGCATCCGCGTTCGCGGAGAGCTTTTTTCCGCGATGACAGATATTGATTTGATTTATGATTCAGCGATGTACATTCGCCCGGGCTGTGCTTTTCCAGGGAGTTTCTTCCTCGGCATTTTTCGAGCTCTGGCACTTTTCCCCGTCTCGGGGACTTTTTCCTTCGGACAAGCAGACACTCTTATAAGAACGGGGGATTAAACGGTTTAAGCCTCTTCGCTTCAATCGGCCGAAGATCCGAGCGGTCGAGGAGGCAACCCCTTATATCTGACTTTTCCATCAGCTGAAAATCCACGTGGGCACTGCTCGGGATCCCGTTGCAAACGTGACGAAGTAATTCCCTTTAAGGACCAATACAAATACAAGTGGCACCGGAGATCCAAGCCGATCGATAAGATTGATAGAATACATTCCAACTAGGTGTTTGCATAATTTTATTGCACTCAGAAAGGGATACGTTTTTTTTATCGCGCCTACTAATCTCAATCCCGGAGGATTCGAACCTGCTCCCTTTTCTTTTTCTTTTTCTTTTTTGTATCAAGAGCGAAATTTGCGAAAACCTAGTTGATGCGTCTGGGGAATCGAAATTTTCAGTTCTGTTAAAGAATTAGCTGGAATAAATTTTTGTTGTATCTTTTAGTTGGCTAAAAAGGGCTAAGTGATATTGCTTTTTTCAAGGGCTTAATGTTTGTTGCGCAAGAATTCATTTTGAGGATTTTTTGAGAAATACGGCGCACGGATTTCGATTTAGTGTCGCATTAACTTAATGCAAAGCGTTAAAACTTAATCCGCTAAAGTACGCGTCGTAAGCGCAAAAAATATGATACGTCTAATGTAACAGAAAATTATAAGCTTTATGGAAAGCGGTCTTTTACTTTTTATAAGAAATATAAATCAAATGCGTAAATCAATCCTCGGAACCGTCGTCATTCGCGAACTCAAGTTTTTTTCACGTTCAAAGTTTGAATAAAGGTTTCAAGCGTGACAAGGAAAAAGCAATGAAAACTCGGGGAAACTGTATAGAACTTATTTGCTTAAGGATCATTTCATTGTATATATTACTGCGTGTATCTGGATCGTATGAACTTTATTTTTTTGCTGTTACGTGACATCCGGACGAATGGCAAACGCTACGTAATTTTTTTTATACACAAAATTATCGGTGCACAGTTTGATTTATGTCATTTTCCTCATTTATTTTAAGATAGCCGAGCGAAGGGAGAATTTCTGTTTTGCGTTACTTTTACATGGTTTTAATGAAATGAAAGGTTGTCATCTTTTACATTAATAAACAAAGATTGTAACATTAATAAACAAAGATTGTAAGCAAGATTTTTTCTTTGTTTGAAAATATAATGAAAAAGACATTATCTTATAATAAAATTTCAGTTATTAATATAAGACCCGATTTAATATTTTTCCGTTATTAAAATAGATCTTTTTAATTTTCTCACGTGGTTTTATCGAGTATGACATAACGAGCGAAAAGGTTGAAAAAGTTAGAAAGCTTTTCTGTGTTTCTTTTTTCTTTTACTCAAAACTAATCAATAAGAGGTTTTAGTTCGTATTAACCACTTAAAACTTTTTCTATCGGCTCACTTTATATCAAACAGTACTAACGAAATTTAGGATTAGTTCTTTGCAACAACGGATTTTCTTTGAATTATCTCTAAATAATAAAACAAAGTTTGAAATTATCTATATAATTTGATTCTCGAAGCAAACTCTTTAGACTTAATTGTACAGAAATGAAAATTTATCAATATTATATTAGTTTGATTAAAGAATGCTGGTGAATGCACAAAAATTGTTTTTAAAAGGAGTAAAGAACAGTAAGTGGAAAAAAAGTTTATTAAAACTACAATGGCGAAAATAGGTCTATCTAAAGGATTTTAAATTACGCATACGATTTCAATTAAAATCGTAAATGAAATACTATTAAGTGTTCTAAAGTCATTACTCTTAGCGATAGCGCAGTTCTGTCTATTATTTCAGTTTATCTGAATCGAAAATAATTACGTCCACTCCCAGAATAAATGATGCTTCGGACTCTGAGGAGCAAGACAGTAACGAAAACTGTAAACCGAAAGAAAAGAAAGCTGACAGTAATTGAGAAAATCGCTATATCGTATCTTCGGCGCGGCAAAGGATATTTCCCTTCCCCCGATGAACGTCATTTATTCCGATCGGCGAATTCCAACCCGGCGTCCTTCATATATATAGATATCACAACGCCAAGCAAACGGAATATTGGGATTTCCGACGTCTTCCAGATTCTTAGTGCGTCTCCGTACTCTGAAATTGCTCTGCTTGCATCCTCGCCAGACAGCTGCGTCATGCTTGCTTGAGTCTTTCGATGGGTCTGTAAATATTCCTTCCCGTCCAATAGAAAAAAAAAGCACTCGGAACTTCTTTTGATGTGCGGGGCTTTTGTGCTTTCCCAATGACGCGGCGATCGCAAGCGCGAAGGTTAAATATTAACGAGCAAAATTAATTACTCGGCAATAATCTGCAGCGCGCTGGATTCAATTCTTCGTGTATATTATGGAAATGCGAGATGGAATTCTCGGACTCTTTGTTTATTGTTTTGCATTACGTCCCTGTAATTCCGGTAATCCGCTAAGTTTTAATATTATTTGCTTTTCAAGGGTTGCTGCTGTTGGGGTTTTAATGATTTATTTATGAAATTGGCATTTCGCACGCGTCGTTAATTGTAAATTATAAGAAATTTTATTCGATTTTGGGGCATAAAAGCGACGAGCGGTCGTATTTTCCAAAGGAGATAAATAGATTTGATAAAAGTCCTTTCTCAGAAGTTATTACGTGAAATAATGTATTGAAATTGATCATGCTTTCAATGTTCGTTCGAAAAAGAAAGGAAACTGCCAATTTTTATTAAATCTTTAGCTTTTTTGGTGTGAAATTAAACCGCGCAATTTTCTTCGCGACTTGACGAATCCTAGCGGACGTAAATTCGTGTGGAACGAAAACTCAAAGTAACTTTAAGAAAATGGATAAGACCAGTCCCTGTAGAATATTCTTTTATTCCTTACTTCTACTGTCTGTTATTTTATCTTCTATCCCATAATTCCAGGAATTATATTGTGCTGAAAGACTAACAATTTATCAAACTGAAAGAACTTGACGGTTACTAAATCATTTCACGTTGTGTTGAATCTGAAAATTTAATTGCGTAAATGTAAATAACTGAATAAAGAGTTTTAATTCGCAACGAAGTTCGTAATTTTAAGGAGAAAGATAATGTTGTTATAAGAAATTTTAAAAGTCACAAATGGCTGAAGTTATTTGCTCAAAATGCGATTAACTTAAAAAAAAAAAAAAAAAAAATTTATACGCTTTGTTTTCCAGTAATTGCTTTAATAATTATCAAACCAACAAAAGTTTTCATCTACTTCTTGTAATGATCATAATAACAAGAAAGGTAAACGAGAAAATAAGATGTGCCGGTGAATATACTCTTTTCACATAAAATAATATTTGCTTTTTTAACATTTAGTGAAAGATAAATATTTTCAAATAATAGTCTTTTTATAACTCTAAAAATAAAGGAATAAGTAAAATTTAACTATTCAGTCGGACATTTAGAAAATTAAATAATTTTGATCGAGCAATAATTAAAGAAAAAAAGAATAAATGAATAGAAAGAAAACGTATTTACAATTCATCAAGTAAAAAGCTTCGACGAAAGAGTTAACGTGAAAATGAAGATGTATTAAAGAAAAGTAGGATTGTAAACAAATCACGTACAATTTTGGGTTTTCGATTTTCGTCTTTCTCGAACACAAGTAGTTGTAGCCTTTGGAGCTTTCGTATCTTCTTTTCTCACTACATCGTCTACATTTCAAGTGGAAAAGCGAAATCGATCACTTTCGTTTCTGCTCCCTGATATCATCCTTGACTGGGCTTGCAAGCTCCTGAAATAAAAATCGTTTACCGTGTCTGAACACCTGAGTCTTGATGACTAAACGAGTGATTATTGAAGGAATATAAATTGTGTGTTTACTTTATATTACGAATAAAAGTTGAAATTTATGTATTCGCTTGTTTATGTTTCGCGCCTCAAAGACGAAGATGTGTTTATTTGAAAAATAGAGCTTGAAGCTTTTTGAAAATATTAACATGATCTATTATTACAAAATATGTTTAAAATACAGAATTTAATCTGTTATTCGAGGATATAATAATCGATTAAGCTCCCAAGTTATACTGCTGACTGCGGAAGCACTCGTTAAATAAATACACCTTAGCAAGCAGCTGACACCCGCAGTGTTGGGCCATCTCCTCTGGGCAATTTCTTAGTTGCACAGATAAATGATTCACCGAATTCAGCAAGTATAATGAAGTTAACTACTTACCAACGATACTGCTCGTTACGGCCTGTTGAAAACTTGTTTTAGCTATCCCTTTAACCGCAGACTCTCGTGGTCACTGAGAGAGAGAGAGAGAGAGAGAGAGAGAAGGATGCAGCTTTATTCCCTGGAGCCAGCAGAAAAGCCTTATGACTGTTCAAGCGTTTGCATTACCTATAAGCCTCTCGGCACATACGATATTAATCCGCATACTGCCGTCGAGTCATCTCAGAAGATCATACGTTTTATTTCTCGTTCGTGAAGTTAATTTAGTTTGAGTGATGTCGCAGTGTGCTGCTAAAACATTTCGCGTTTCGTGTAGAATAGTTTATTTTGTTCTATTTAAGATTTACTGTAGTGCACAAAATGCGACGCAAATTAGTTTAATTGGATGCTAAAATGGATTCGCAAGCTCGCACATTAAAAGCAGATGCTCCTGCTCGTATATACGTCATGTTTAATACAGTTTAATACAATTACTCTCATTTAAGAAATGTTAAAGCGAGCTTTCAACGCATAATTTTTTTTCGCTGACTTTCAGAGAAAAACGTGCAATATGGTTGACGTACCAAGTTTCGTTTCTGATCCGAGATATAATTTATGCAACGGCACGGCTGCTTAAAGCAGTAAACTACGGAGCAAATACAAAAAAAGCGCCTTACCAAAATCCGAGCGTTTCTCCTTTAAAATCCCATTTTGCTGAAACGGCCGAGCAGCATTTAGCCGCGAAATATGGAAATTCCCGTGGAGGCCGTCTTATATTCATCCAGTGCGCAATTCCGAATTCGCAGGATGATTTTGACACCTTTCCGCAGGCTTGAAATGTAGCTCGCAGAGCTAGGCGGGTGGTGCTGGTGGTGGTGCAGTTACGCTTTTCTGCAAGCATTCGTTCGAACGATCCGGCCGGACGGCGGCAATCAAACTTTTATGATTCGGCGAAATGCCTCAGTGGCTGAAACGTCATGTCCGTGGCGCGTTATGCCGCTGAAGCCCCCGGACTCATTCCCGAGTGAATCGTTTGCCTTTCGTTCCTCCCTGCCTTCTCCAAAGAGAACGAGAGAGAAAGAGAGAGAAAGAGAGAGAGAGAGAAATAGGGGAGCAGAAATTTTTGCGGATATCTATGCGGCTGCTTGTGCCACCGCTATACTTTCGACTGGCGGCATATATTCTGAATTGCTCATTTGGCGGACAAATGTTGCGGAGGAAAGCGGCTTATCCGTTTAGTAGTCGCGCGAAAGTGGGATGCATGAGAGAAAGGGAAAGATGCTCTTAACGGCTTGCTGTTGAATTTTTGTGCGGCCTTTTAGAGCATCGTTTCTATCTCCGCAAAGCGCCCTTCGGCAAAGGACTTAAAAAGCAGAGAGTGAACGGGGAATGAATTCAAATGCCATTCAGTGCTATGAAAAAAAATGCAGAGGTGATAACAGTTTTTAAAAGGATATCTGTTTTATATTGACTCGGATAATGTTTTTCGACTGCTTACCATAATGCGCGAAGGTTACTATAGGAGTTTCGACTGAGTTCTCGCTGCATTTAAATTCATGTAAGTTTTCAGAACTTGCTCTATACTTTTTTAAATTAAACCGAGTTCGGAAAATTAAGTGCAAAATTCGGGTGATTTAAATAATATTTTGAGGCGCGATATATTAAATTTTGCATAATATCCGTACAAGATATTAAATTACACTCTGTAGGTTTGCTAATTTTGTACTTAATTATAATATGATGATGAACAAAGGTGCATTGCAGGACTTCTTAATTATGTATGCGAAATTTCAATAGGATTAGGAGGCTTCTTAGAAATAAGTAAAAAGATTGAATTTCGCAAAACTTTCCATTTTGCATATGTAAACAGTTTTTAAATCCCTTTTATTTAACAGAATAATTTACATAATTACGTTGACATTATAAAAATCTCTTCAAATCCGGGCGCAGCAATAATAGCATTATTCCCGGCGCTCGGGTGAAAAGTAAATCTTCTCCCCGAAGCGCATGATCCAACCGCACGTGAACTTGACAAAGCGTTGACATTTTTATTAGAGAACAAACAGCGCTAAATTGAATTTTCAGGAGGCGCAGTGAGCTCTCCAGCCCGAGTTTCCGGGACTGAAAAAGCTTCGTCACTCTCGTCGCCACAGTCCTTTCGTCGGGGCGCGGCGAGAGGCCATTTTTTTTCGTACTGTCATGAAAACGGTATCAAAGTACTTCGAGATACGAGCAGGGGGTCCTCGTCGTCCGCCTGGCGATGCTTCGCTTTCTCTCGCCTCCTATCTGCCGCGCGCGAGACGATACAAATGGACTTCTCGCGCAGTGACGTGCGATAATTCAGCGGTGATCCAGATTCGGGCGTCGAAGCTCGATATCCCCTAGGAAAGCCGTTGATACCGGCCGATGCACGTAGCTCGTTATGCGATTGCGCCTCCTCTTACCCCGGAGGTGTACATACCTCGGCAATAGGTTTATGGGAACTGAGCCTTCCGCCCCGTGCGCCCACGGAAATCCTGTTGATATTCAAAATGTTATTCCTGCCTCGCCGCGGCTGCCTTAAACCCTCCCGCGCCGCGCGCGGCTATCAATTTCGAATCTGATCGGCCGCACTCGATTGATTCATTAGTAGGGGGCTTTTTACCGGCGCGAAGCTTTCATCGATCGGACGTCCTTTGCGGAAGTGAGCGCGGAATGCGGGTGTTTTATGTACGGTTTTCGTAACGGCCGCCTGGGGAATTCGGTTCAAAATTAACATAATCAGGTGCATTTAGTGCTTCTTGTAAAGTTTGTTAAAACAATGGGAATAATGTTTTAAGTAAATAACGGCTGAAGTGATTAATGGCCAAGTGGTTTAAGGGGGCACTTTTGCAAGGGTACCCCAAAAATGCACTGAGATTCGCGGAAAATGAATATTTTCATACCGAAATGTTGGAAGTTTCTTGAATTCTTGAAATTAAAATTCACTCAATCCAAAGTTTATCTAACAAGTACCCGAAAACTTATTTGCATCTGTCATCTTGAATTAGTTTTGTTCACGGGGAGTTACGAAAGTTCAGTCAAATTAATATCTTCGTGCTTTTTTACCTTCCCTTGCGGTTACAAGTACTGTCAAAAATTTCATTATTCTTAAAGAGATGTGCAGTTTGATAATTTTTGACATTCTTTTTCGTTTTTACTAATTAATTTAAAATAAAATAAATAGACATTTATTTTTCATTGTCTTTAAAAACTAAATAAATTTCTATTTACTGTACAGGTTTTCTCGGAAATACTTTTCAACAGTTTGTTTTAGATTACACATATTCAAGTGAACTTTTATTCAGAAACATTTTAAAAGCCCTTATTACTGTAACTTTTATTAGTTTTAAAGCAACCTGAAATATGTCCCAACAGCGCGCAGGCAGCCACGAGAAAAAAAGAGGAGCATATGTTCGCGCTATTCGCAAAAAACCGCCCCAGCCGTCATATGTAGCTGAGAACTTTGCATAAAACTCGATATTGCCCCCTGAGGACTAATCTGGCAATCATTGTCCGTCGGCGCTCTCCACGCCGAGTTCCTGGAATTTTTCCAGCCCGCCGCGAGGTGTGCTTGTATCTGCAACCATTCGTAATCGCGCATCATTGCGATGCAACCGGACGATAATGAAAATTAGCCGACTGGCTCGAGACTAAAAAAGCTTCGACCACTCCCTCGCGCTTGTTTTACGGATATTGCGTACGCAATCCTCTTTGGAGTACGTTGACTTTTTTAATTTCGAGTTAAAATTTTTCGTACGCGGTATTTGGGTTAATAAATTATGTTCGTGATTCTTAAAATAAAGTTTTTTTCTTGCCTAATAAGAACTCAGGATAAGCTTATAAAATTAGTATTCTTTTTCTAATCTAAAATCATAATTGAATTCATAGTTGAATTCAATTAAATTCATATTACAGCCCGCATTGTGCTTTGAAGTCACATCGAAATTCCGGAAATCGCTTTCCTAGGAATTTCGGACCGTTGCAAGTATAATAGTAATACATATAACAAAGGAATCTTCGAAATTTACTATTCAAGTTCTGGTCTGAATTTAAAATTAAATTTTAATCTTTTAGATGAATAGAGCCAATTTGTATTGCACATAAACGACTCTACTTATATCTTGTAGTTACAAAAAAAAAAAAAAAATAAATAAAAAAAAAATATGAACGTATCTTATAAATTGTGTTACTTGAATATAGTATATAGTATATTATCGATATTTTAGAGCCACTTTTATCAAAAAAATGAAAATTATATACTTTAAAAAAGCTTTGAAAACGAGTGTACATGTTTTGTAAGGCAATAGTAAGTAAACTACACTATCTTTACAAAGCATGTAAATGAATGGATGAGTTTTCGTATGCATGAGTATATTTTTGAAGCTGATATGAGAAAGTTTTCCGTTTTTCTTTTTTCCAATGAAATAAAAAAACTAGTTTCTTTGTATCATTTAATAAAATCTATATTTAGATATTTAGATTTAATAAGCTCTTTTATATTCACAGTGAGAAATTTCAAAATATAATAGTTACTTTTTAAATTCACCGCCAATCATGTTAAAAAATTATTAATTTTCTTGTCTTTCCATCATTTCCAACGTATCCAAGAGTTATTAAATTCATCAATCATTGTTTAAAAAAATATTACAACTACCATATAGACCTTTTTTTGCGTGTACAATTTAAAATCGGCTTGAGTAACGAGTATTTTAAAAGGATTATTGACATATAAAATTAGAAATCCATTAAATTTAATGAATTTTTAAAACATTAATAAAATGAATGTAAAATAATTCAATAATTCAATAAAGATATAAGTGATTTATTGCGTTTGATAACGTTTATCAAATAAAATAATAAAAATTTAATTGCAGTTGTAAAAAAATATTTAATAAAAAATGCTTGAATTATTTGCGTTACTTTGATCGTAAATTCGAATTAAAACAATGTTCCTTAAATTAACATTATATAATAATTTATATAAAAATTTCAAATAAAATTTCGTGTAATATTTTGCAAAGCACAAAATTTAATCTAAATTCCAATGCTCATTTTCTAAGGAAAAGTATTCGATAACGTTTTCCCGAACTCATCTAAGCATTAGCAACAAAGGAGGTTTCAATTCGTAACCCAGCTGCGGATGTCACCTTTCCGGGGTGTAACATGTGTAGATAATAGCTGATGTTACTGTCGTACAAGCATCCTAAGAGCTTCAAGAGCGACTATTCTACTCACATTTCCTTTCACCTTTAAGCGCACATAAAAGGCAAATTTATTTTTCATTTCAATGATAGCTTTGACTCAATTTATCATTTACTTATAAATACGGAAATAGTTTTATCGTGCAAAATAAATCTCGAAAGATTTGTTTGCACTGCAGCTATAATTAAAAAATATTTCTTTAATAAGAACGCTTTAAACGGCTGGCAAATATATTTTTCTTATTTTCTGACTTTAGGCTATCGCTAAGCCTTTGCATAACTCCCGACTCGGAATATTAAACAGAAAGTCGAAAGCTAAAAAGACTTGGTATGTAATTTCACATCTGCTAATGAGCAAATAATTGGATAAAATTTTTCACGAATACTAATTGGTAGTTCAGTAAGCAACATTTTATCACTGGGATATTTGTTTTCATGAAGTTCGATTTAATTTACCACGGTATAAAGTTGTTTATTATAAATAACTGTCTAGGAAAGCAAAATATTGGTGTTACCAATAATAGGATAATCCTTCATGAATTTAATATTACGAGTTTAATGAATACTGGCAAAGTAGCAATTAGTTGAAAATGTTGAATAAAGCAATTTCTACTGTTTTCTTCTTATTATAATTTACAAGGTGCATGTTAAACAAGGCTGAATACGGCAGTTTATCTCTTTAGCTTTGTTTCTCGATTTAATTTATTCAACGCAAATGTTATTAAGATGAACACTACTGTCCGTAATTCAAAGTATGCTAATTATGAAGCTAAATTTTCGAAGAACTAAATCACTTAGAAAAATGTACTTTACGCGTTTGAATTTACACAGTACCATTAAATGGGTACTATAATGCTGTTAAGGAACTAACTATTTATTAGTAAAACTGGTTTATTTGAAGAAATTTTTCATCTTTTGTATATTGAAGTGGATTACGCATATATCTTTCCCGCATTTTTTTTGTCCGCTTCTCTTATTTTCACTCAGACTTATTGCAATGCGCTGATAAATTGTCTGGTGAAATCCCCAAAACTCGCGCATGGCAAAAGCTTATATTGCGTGACGATAAAAGATGATTTATCTAAAAATTTTACACTTTATTAAAAAAACTAATGTATTGTTGAAAGTGCGAAATATGAGTACTGAGGAAAGTTTATTTACTTTATTATTACTATAATATTTAAACAATTTAATTTTAAATTTAAGTTAAATTTTTGAAACTAAAATTTTGTGACAATAATAAAAACCTTTATTCCTGGATGTAAATTTCTAAAATATTTATGAAGTGTGCGTCTGACAGTAATATATTCGATCCTTGCGGGAAATCCTCGTAAACTTCAGGTAACCAATCATACCTCTGAAATTTTTTCTCCAGTTGTGCTTGATTTTGACGTTTTACGCGAGGGTTCGGATCGAATACATTATTGCAAACTGTATGTGCACATGTAGGCGAGTACCAAGAAAGCGCGTGAATAATAATGCTATTTACAAGCTGTGGGCTCTGTGTGCAGTTGAATATTTAAGCGTACTAAGACCGGCTGGAAAAAAATATTTCGAAATGAACTTTAAGGACCTGTGTGCTATTCGCATTACTTATGCTGCGAAAGCGTAGACGAGGCGCTCTAGTACGTTAATTCGATCAAGATCGTTCAGCCAGAATGTTAAGCTTCATTAAGTTGACTGTTTCCTTGAAGTGGAGGTACATTCTAATATCAATTGAATGCTTATTATATTCAACGAATTTTCATTTAAAAAACCTAATCTCAATTTTAAAAATATAAATTAATTTTGAATTTAAATGCTATCAGTCTTTTATTTACTTTCTGTTAAGCCACCCTTTGAAGTTCCTACACGGGTTTAATTTTACTGCGTGCGTTCATCAAAATTAACTTCAAACTCTGCAGCTGCCCTTAGATTCGATTATTCAAGCTAATCTTCTTTCTGATATTCAACGAGGATAATAGGATAAAAAGTATAAAACTGAATTTTATATCTGTCCATTAATTTCGAAAATTCAATATTTCTTTGTATTACGGAGAAACTAACTAACAATGTCAGGATTCCGGTAACTCCGAAATCAAAGCTTTGAAAACTTTAAGCGCTAACTTCACTGCAGTTTCGACGGCTTAGTGTTGTTAGAGAAAGCTCACTCTCATGACTTTTGATTGATTTGACGGTCGTAATTACACCAAAATTTGATAAGTATAATAAAGTTAAAGTCAAAGTAGCTTATATGTAAGTATTATAAATTGAAAAGTTTAAAGAATATCAAAATAAATTAAAATTAAATTATTAAGTATTTAGTGCAATACGGAGAATATTATGATATTTTAAAGAATTATTTAATTAAATTGAACTGTCATTTTATCTTCATCAGGATATCCAAGATATTGAGTTGAGTAATTTAACGCTGTTATCGATCCCTATTGACCGTCCTGTGCAGGTAGCCAACTTAATTTGTCCAAAATATATGGTTTCTCTATAATTTCTATTTTAGAAAGTAAGTTAAGAAAAGCGGAGAAAAATAATTTGGCACTTTTGAAATTGTTTTTAGTTTCAGACATTTCAAAACCACACATTTCAAATATTTTTTCCATTTTGAAAATAATGACAAATTTGTCAATAACATTCGGTACAATGTAATTCACAATAACTTGTAAGTTACTTTCTTCGATAAATAATTAAAATAAATTGAGCTTGAGGATACAATTACCTTGAAAAGATTCGGTTTCCTTTTATTTCTGTTTTATTGTCATGAAAAATTCTTATAGTTTCTTTCTATCTGAAAAGTAAAACGAAACCAATTGTTTTCTCTTTTATTGAATCAATTAATTACATCTGAATCTGTCTTTAAAGCCTGATTATTTTGTTAAAGTACCTGTTATTACGATAAACATAAATTACATTTAGTCACATAATTGCTTTATAAACTTTAAAACACTTGAACTAATGAAATGCACTCAAGAGAATTGTGTAAATACCCAGTTTCAATAAATGCGAATGGGTTCAGTCAAAAGAATGTAAAGAAAGAAGTAAAAGTGGCTTAAAAGCTTTTTTATTCTTATAAATACTGGCAGCGTAAAAGTTGCATAAACTTTTTAATTTTGAAGTTTTTTAACTCTGTCTATATTCTTATATTATATTCTTGAGTGAACAAGGATCCTCGTTTGAAGTTTTCAACGTTCCTCTTATTTCTAGAAAAGAAGTTCGGCATCTTTTAAAAAAATGCTTAATTTATTCGTGTTCTAATATGTCTTAAATAAGAGATAGCATTTTTTACTTGGTTCAGAAATTCTGACTGTATTTAAACTTTTATATATCAAAGTTTAAATTACTTACTCCCTAGTAACTTGAGAAAATTGTGTGCATCAATCTTTGCGGGAAGTATTGCGATATCTAAATTACTTACTATCATAAATTATTTAATAATTATAATATTCATGAACATTCAGATTTTGAATAATGTTCGATGCTACTGCTGATGAGAATAGTTGCCCTTACCGTCATCATGAAATTTTCTTTTTGGAAGTTCAATTCTTATCTGAGGCTAAACGTTCTAAATTGTATCTGATAGTATAATATATTTATATATTCAATACACCTCAGTTATAAAAAAAAGTAACAGAACAATTTATACTATAAAGTCTGTACATTGCGTATTATAAAAGCCTTCTTTTTAAAAAATAAATTAACTAAACATTTATAATGATTTTGTTTTAATTAGTAAATAAAAACTGTACCATTTTAGATATATTTGACTTGGGTATTGAACAAGAGAAAAAGTCGTTTATTTATATAAGAAATTTTCTTTTATTGTTAAACTGGGATGTACGGAACATGTCAATGTGTATTGAACTGCCGTTCGCGAACACGAATCCTACGGTTTTTACCTTGACACCGCAGCATACTGCATCGTAAGCGATTTGGCCAGATTCCAAGCGGTTGATAGCAAATTCTACGCATCCAGACTTACACAGTATAAAGTACCTTCAACCATCGATATCCTTATACTCCCTTATACAAAGCTGCTTTAATGACTTTGTTCCGACATTTGTGTGTATAGATTTACCCTCGTGTAAACATAATATCTACTCATGCATGACAAAATATGAAAAACGTTAACATTGAATTTTGATTTGAAAATAGATTATATAGTTATATTATTTTCTTCTGCTCATTAGTTCTTAAAAAAAATGTATAATTAAATAAATTAAAATTGTATTTTGTGAAAATATTATGAATCTCTTTATGCCGATCAAACATCAACGTTTTGTATAAAGAAAATCTGAAAAAAAAAACGTATGATTGCCTATTTAACTTTCCTGTGAAAAAGAATATTAGAAATGAAATGGTTTGCATAGTTTTGGGTTTTTCTGTAAGAAATAAATATTTGAAATATTGTAACACCTTCCTATGCTTTGAACTCGTACGCTGCAGTATTTTCCAATATGAAATTTTTCTGATATACGACGATTTTTGCCGTAGTGCAATATGACATCAAAATATGTGTATACGTTGAAGCATGAGTCTTCCTTACAAATTTTTTAAAACTTCTTAGAACGGCGAAGGCGACTAAAAGTTTCGAAGTACAGGAAATTTAAAACATTTTGCAATGAGATATTGTTTTACAACTCAAAGAAGGACGATTTATGACTTCTTTTAAAGCTGCGCTTTATATTTTTTAAGTACAGATTTGTAATATTTAAATGTATAGGTAATAATTCTGCTTTCAAGAAAGCTGGTTTTGCGGAACGTTTTGCCAAGAAGTGAAATCATGAAATAGTTATTTCTTCTTTAATGGTGTGGAAAAGGCAAAAACTGTTCTGTTCGAATATATATGATTTCTGCAATATTGAGAAAAGTAATAATCGATAGATTTAATGTTTAAAACACCCATTAGCTTTTTCAAGCGCTAATTATCTGTATTAAATTAAATTTGTAAAATTGCTGGCGAAAGCGAATTAAATTATTGAATAAATGTGATGAAAAGCTCATGTACTGTTAAATAAGTAGTGAGAGTAAAAATAAGACTAAATATAATATTGCCTTCCAAAAAGAAAACATTATCAGCCCTTTGTCCACTATGAAACATTCAATGCAGGACGCCAATCTGCTCTTGTCAGGAATCAATTTATTTGAGATGCCCAAGAAGTACAGTTTCGTATTCAGGTCAACTAAATTATTTTGTTGGGAATGGCAACTGAAAACTACGTTTCTATTTTTCTGACTTCTTTTTCGAACAATTGTATGCATTTATTGATCCTCTTCTCTATTATCATTCTTCTATAAGAACTTGAATATAGGAATATTCATTTAGTTGATTCAAAGATAATTCATCATTTTTTGAAATTTAATTGTTATCTCCATTTATTCCCTTACATTTTAAAGAATTTTAAACATAAATCTATATTTCAAGTACCAACAAACGATTGATAATAATAAGTACTTTTGACAATTTAAGATAACGGTACCAAACTCGAATAACAGTAAAATATCCAATAAAAACGCGATAAACGCAGTACTCCAACTGCAATTAACACCGCAAACTCGTAATAAAAATCTAAAATCTGATTTTATGTTTCAGCTATGCTCTTTCGTACACGAAGCTGATGATACGACTATATTGGAGGACGGCCTTGATGGCCCTTTGGGTCGTCGTAACGGCCGGTCTCGCCCTGGAATTGCCCACCTTTGTGGCAGTCAAAGATGCCGCGGCCGCGACCACCGCATCAACCGTGACAGTATCAGCGGCAACGTTTTCCAGTGCGGCGCCGTCTTCAAAGGATGAAATTGCGCTAAAATTACCGGAGCTAAGGATAGACAAGCCGCATCGCATTTCGAGCCAGCAGCCGACCGCAGCGACGACGACAATCGAGCCTCCGTCCCCGCCAAACGACGAAATAATCCCGACCACGAGAAGCAGCGATCGGGGATCGAGCAGCCCGCCCGAGCCAAGCCCCAAGATCATATCGAGCGAGCAGCTCGTAAACAAGCCGACCTCGCCTGTCCCTCCGGCGGTCATCGACAGCCCGCCCCCGAAAATCGCTCTGCCGTCTAGCCCGAATTTTCGCGGCGAGCACGATCGGCTCGGCGAAAAAGCGAAGGGCAACGAGCTCACGAAGAAGAGTTCCTTAATTACGGGCGCGTCGCTCGCAACCGGTAATCACGCGAGCAAAAAAGCCGAGGCCGCGACCGCGCCGACGACGAGATCCAGCCACGAAAAGCGGACGGAGCAAACAATAGGTTACAGCGAAAATCCACTAGCCGAGGAGGGCGCCGCCTCCGCAGCGCCCGAAGAAGAACAGGCCAATCTAAGCTCGGAAGCCTCGTCCGCCATTAATGAATTCATTGGGCCGACTGGAGCGGAAGAGGCGCTCGCCGTCGAACAATTCACCGGGGACGCCGGCGTAAAAAACTCGGAAGAACTGGAGCAGAGCCGTAGGCACGCAACAACCTCCTCCCAGTACCAAGATAACGAGCCGGAAGAGGAGAAAGCTGGATCTTGGACGGGAATTCCTTTAGCGACGGAAACCACGAGTTCGGGAACGAGCGCCAACTACGGCTGCATCTCAAATTGCCTGGACGGCAGGGAGCCGCTAAACAAAGCCGACGCGGGTCCGGCTTTGAGCTCGCCGTCGCCGCTCTCGAAACTCGCGACAAAAGGCGTCAGCCAGCAGTCGGCGAGGCGCGAGCGCCGATTGTCTTTTAACGCGAGCTCCTCCGCGCCGAAAGAAGAGCCGCGCTCGGAATCCCCCCTGGCGATCTCGTCCGATTCGCCGGATATCGGGTTTTCGAGCGGCGACGGCGTATTATCGATCGGCCGCCAACAGCAGCAGCAGCGACGCAACGACAAGGAGAATTCGACAAAAGTTATCGCGCCGGTCGATCAGTGGCCGGTGAAGCACAGCGCGGTGGTCGAGGGCGACCTCGTCCTCGGCGGGCTAATGATGGTCCACGAGCGCGAGGATAGCGTTACCTGCGGTCCGGTGATGCCGCAGGGCGGCATTCAGGCGCTCGAGGCAATGCTCTACACGCTGGACCGGCTGAACGAGCGCGACATCGTGCCCGGCGTTAAAGTCGGCGCGCACATACTGGACGACTGCGACAAGGACACCTACGGCTTGGAAATGGCTGTGGACTTTATCAAAGGTGAGTTTCGCTCGCGGTTTTATTGCTTTTATTGTCGGGCGTTTGAAGGGGGAGGACGTTTCGGCGAGGCCGATCGATTTTCGATTTCTGACGGAGGAGCCTTTTGAAATTCTGCAACGATGATTAACCCTTTGAGGGCGCGAGGTATTCTGCACAAAAATTTAGGTGACGGAGATTGTGATGGTTTAGCTGAAGCGTCGTAGCGAATAGCTTTTATTATTAATAATAATTCATAATTAATCTATAAACTTACAAAAAAATGTATAAAAGGTACGCTTTCCGTGGGAGTTTCTTTTGCTTTTTGCTTGAACTGTTGTTGTCTTTCTTTGACAATAAGCGCTCCGGAAATGAAAGTTTTGTTCTCAGATTGCTCGTTTCAATAGCAAGAAGTAATTTTTTCTTCAGTTATATATATAGAGAGAGTGCACATATATACATATAAAAAAATATTATATTTTACCTATCTATATTAAACGCATCTTCACGGACTTCATAGAAAAGTCATAGATTTTTATTACAAAATCCTTCTCTGATATTTTATTACGCGCTAAGCATTATGTATTCAGGTATCGTTAAAAATAAAATATCGGCAGTGTCAATTTCTTTCTTTTTTTTTTATCCCTTAGTCGATATCTGGACTGCGTCATGTAATAAAAGATATTATAAAATAAAAAGTAAGCGTTCACGTCGCAGATATCTATCATGTTTAAATCATAAAGCGACCTTTCGATGGAACGTTTATTTTACTTCCAAAGCCAAGAAAACAACCACTACAAGTTTTCAATTTTTCTAATTTATTTAAAAAAAAAACACATGTATTATGTATAATCGAAAAATAGAAAGGACAATCATATATGGATTTCAATTCTTTTTGAAAATCGTGTTGTGCTAATCAACAGACAATACACGTTAAGAATTATTTTTATAAGATTTCATACGTTTTTGCACTCTTTTAGAGAATTCTTCAATTTTTAAAATACAAGAACAGAATTTGCATAAAGTGAACTTTGATGTAAAGAAAGGACAATAGCAACGCGTAATGCTAAAACCTCTTGAGAATGTAACTAGAGATCCAACTTTTCAAGCCTGAGTATTCATGTAGAGAGCGGAAAAACGTGAATTAAAACTGTAAATTTGACCTTTTCAAGAGCAGAAAAAGTTTAAAAAAATTCTACTTAAACTCGAAATTTTGAAACTTTGAATGCGTTTTTTCAACTTTGTTTGCCGCTTAAAAAGGCCGAGTCTTTTGCTTTAATAAATCTTCTGCTTTTACACTACGCAAATTCTTACTTTAGTATTATGGAGTCCTCTTATCCCCAAACAAAGAAGAAAAAAAACCTTTCTTTAGTCACTCAAACGCAGAAATCCGGGAAAACAAATCAATTTCGCCAAATTGATTCGATAATCTTCAAATATTTCCCAACAGCGATTCAGCAAGTACACGGATTTCCGTTAATTAATTCAAAAAAGAAGAAAATAAATGCAAGGGTCAGGTTGAACCCCCTTAATCCTAGTTGCTCGTAAACGGCAAATTGCCGGAAAAGCCTTGAAGGAGAGGCAAGACTGCGGAGGCGCAGAAAAGCTCAGAGAGGGAAGAGTATACACCGAGAGCTAATACTCGCGGAGCGGGTAAAAGTTGGAGCACCCGGAGGAAAAAAAAAATGGGTTCTTGATACTCCAAGCCTGCCGCGGCAGGAATCAATCGTTTGCGCCTCGGCGTACCGAGCCAAATGACCTCACCGCGTCAGCGAAACTCGCTGTCTCCCGAGGCCATTGTTTTTTTTTTTTTTTTTTTTTTTTTTTTTGGCGAATCGGAGCGGAAGGGCGGCGACGACTCGGACCTGTCGCGCACGTGTCCGATCGAGTACGGATAGGTTCGAGAGCGAATTGTCGTCGTCGTATTCCGTTGACGAAGGTAAGCCGCAAGAATTGACGTTAACCGTAAAGTTTAGGTCCTAGTGCGTCCGCTATAACAATTTATCGTCACTTGCGAGTTCGAATCATCAATCAAGCGGCTCGCCTAAAAGTTTACGTCAAACAGAAGGTTAACGGTTTACGATTGACAGACTCGCGTTCGGTTGTAAAGTATATCGTTCGGGCGAAACTGCCGAGTAAAAGCGGAGAGACATTAGGTGCCATCAGTTTTTTTTTTTTTTTTTTTTTTTTAAAGAAAGAATTTAATTTGATTATTTAATTAATTCTCAAAGGTGGGGAATCGGGAAATAATTAAATAATATGATGGGTCATTCTTTTTGTAATTTTATCCATAAACGAGGAGAAATTACTTCGGAAATTTAAATTAGTTTAATTATTATTTCGTCGATACTTAAGAATCTTTAAAATCGTCCCTCTACTCAATATTTAATTTAAAGTCAGACAAATACAATTCAATTGAAGATCCTATTATCTCATTATAGTCAAGGAAATCTCGAAAAAGAACTGCGCAATAAGAACGGCGACGAATATCTTTTGCATCTCAGTCGGTGAGTTCAGAAATTCCTCAGATCCATTCTTATCGAAAGCAAGAGACATGAAACGATATTTCACAGCCCGGCAGCAACTTCTGATACTGCAGTCTCGACTTTAAGTATATTACGTTCTCCTTTTCTCCTCCTTTGTTGCACAAGCATCGGGGGCACGGCTCGCTTCGCTGCTTCTTTTCTCTCGCTTTGTTGCTTACCCTGGATATTACTGAATAAAGTGCTTATGGTTAATATTAAAATGTGGTTTTTCAATTTTAGAGGTGCACTTTCATCCGCTATTGTCCGCGAGAGAGAAAGAGGGAGAGAGAGAGAGAACGCCGACCGGTTGAAATTGTTCATTGCGCTGTAGCATTTCATCGGTCGAACAAATCCGATAACTGTATGGCTTCTCCGACTACTCAAACTCGCGTTTCTTAGTTTAATTGCTTGTGTCGTACGAAGAAAGCTAGTTATATAGATTACTATAGCTTTCCGATATCTTTGGAACAAGTTCGTTTACGGAATTACGATTGCGATGTCTTCAACATGTGGAAATTCTTTTGGAACTTCAGACTTTCGAGTTGGAGCAAAGTTTTTAATAAGATTCATCGAACTTATTGGAATATTCGAAAAAGTATAATTTTTAGAGAATTTCATGTGAAATATCGCTTTGGCTTTCAGAAATATTATTTTAAGATATATTTGCAATAGATTTACAATTTCCCAGATTAATGTATTCACTGAGCTGATAAATGAATTTATTGTAAAAGTTTTACGAATCCAATTAGGCATCATCTAATGTTAATTAACGTAAAGGGTAGGCACAAGCTTTATTATTAATAAACTTGTAATTAATTCATGCGCCACACAACGATGCACATCTCGTAAAAGCAATACGAGTCGAGGATGGACTATAAGCTACTACTACGATGTTGAAATTAATTATAATTCCATTAACATCAAACGTGACTCGCGAAATGTTCGTGTAATGTTTGTCGAATTTTATCCTGTTTGCTTTCACGTTCCACCCGGAATAAATAGGTAATAATCATTTTATTAGGATCTTATTGACATTCTTAAAAGAAGTAGCAACGAAATGTCGAAAACTTGAGCAATAAAAGTTCTCGGTCATATTTAAAGGAGATTCCAAATATTTTTATTACCTAACATAAATAAAATTTTAAAAACTAGATTTTGATAAAGTTCCATCAACTTTTTCTTATCAAGTTGAATTAATTAGTTTGAAAACATT
This sequence comes from Ormyrus pomaceus, assembly GCA_900474385.1. Lineage (NCBI taxonomy): Eukaryota > Metazoa > Arthropoda > Insecta > Hymenoptera > Ormyridae > Ormyrus > Ormyrus pomaceus. The sequence goes on from UCOM01001665.1 coordinate 25,598, forward strand.
AAATATAATTTAATCGCATAAAGGACTTACTGTTTTCTCGAGTTCATCTTCGTAAGAGATTTACTTCATGCCTTTGGAGATATTGTTCCTTCGGTCCTGCTTATACTCTGTCACGCATCAGGGATAGTCGAGTAATCCATAGAGCCGACTTTGAAACTTAACTAAATGCTCAATCGAGCCAAAGTTCAGTAATTAATGCTCTACCTTTTAAAACGTTCAAAGCAAATTTGCCAACGTAATATAGCTTAAGATTTTTAATGCGAAATGAAAAATTATTTATACAAATAGCTTTTAGGCAGTAAAGTTTATTCGTAATTTCCGCAGGTCCGAGCTTAACTCGGCTAACTGCGTTACTTCCCTTAATTAAAGCATACGGTAATAGAAATTATGGAGAAAGTTTTTAGTCGCGGAGTAAAGCGGTGACGAAAATAAATCTTTTTCACGCCGCAACCCTAATCTCGTCCCTCGATGCTTTCTGCCTGAATGCAATAAAATTTATAAGATGAGCCATGATAATTTGAAATACGAGATAAAGTTTACGCACTTATAAAACTTTTAACTATCTCCTACTTGAAAAATTGTGGAAACATCGAACTCGCGTGCCGGAGCCACCGGGAAAATATAAGTTTTACCTCTACGAAGTGAAGATTTACGAATAACTTATTTAGATTGCGGTATCCACCGGCAAAAATCTCATTTTGAAAGCGTTCTTTTATCTTAAAACTCTTTATCGTATGCAAATTTCAGAGAAACAAACGAGTTTGCATCCTATTAGTTCAATATCGTTATTTTTTTTATTATTTTTGATTTTGATCTACATTTACTATTAAAAAATTTTTAAAATATGTACATATAAAAACTAATTAATACCTAACATCTATTTTATCCCTTATAATCCCATTAGTTAAAAACCAGATGAACAACGTAAGTATAAAACAAAAATTTAATAAAGCATCAAATTTAATTTTCAATCCTAAGAAAGCAGGCGCTCTTAAAAAAAAAGCCCTGCTGTTTTAATATTCACAACTTCCTTGGCGAAAGCTTCCACAGATTGCCGTTTTTATTCCCTCGACTAGCGGCGGGCGTGAAAAAGGCAGTGCGGCAAAGGCGAATAAAAGCGGGGCTGCTAGAAAATTCAAATTCAAGCTCCGAAAGCAGTCTGAACCAATGCAATAGTCATCGCGCCTGGAGAATTAGACCTTATAGTTGCCTCCATCCTCGGATCAACAACTTTTCCTCTCCCGCTTCAGAACGGGGGGACGGGGGGGGGGGGGGCGCCAAGTTTGCCACCGTAATCTACCGGAAGCCGCATGCTATTCAAATGTCTCATGTATACGCACATCCTGCCTGCAAGGCCGAGGCAATAATTCACGGGAGGCGTGTAGACGCGGGATGCGCAGAGACACGCGAGCGTGCATTATTAAGACCTCGGGCTTTAGCGGATTACGTCGGCCGCCCGGAGATTCGGCTAAGCCGGTTGGCGCGCCCGGCTCGTTCTTATAATTTTCCCAAGGCCAAAGAGTCCCTGTCTCCGCGCGGCGTGCGTGCGAGCTGTCTCGGCGAGGCTGCTTTATGCAAGCTAATTCCGCCCCGGTAATTACGATTTGCACTTTCTCTTTAGACGCGGTGCCGCGCGGAGGCTCTGTCTGGCGCGGCTCTTTTGACTTCTCCTTTTCTTGGGCCCGCGGAGCGCCCGTTGCATTTTACACGTGCGATCTAAAACCGCCTGCGCTCGCCGAGCAAACTTTGTTTCCATATTTCGTCGCCCAAGAGAACAAAGAGCCAAGCTGCCTTGTTGCCGCGGTGAATTAAAGTCTCTTTTAGTTTCTTTAAAGAGATTTACTTTCGATTTGCGGGAATAAAGTAAGTAACTTTATTCGAGTTTGTTTACTGAAATAGTTGCTGGAACTCTTTTTTAAGAATTTAAAATTGTTGAATTAATTGTTAAGCTACATTACGCGCTCGTGTTACAACTGAAAATATAATTGCAAAATAGATTATTTTCGAAGCTAGCGGAAAAATTAATTTAGCAGCTTTCAGCTTAAGCATTTCCTGTAATGTCTTTTCATACAGGTTGTACACTTATTCTAAACGTCGTGATTTCGCGAACTGGTCTTTTCTATAAACAATTCAAACGAAACATTGTAGTCGGCTTTCCTCGTTGACAAAAGAAAACGATGTAAAAGGAAAATTGCTCAACTCGATTTACAAAAACTTTGTTACGCGGCTGCGTTTTTCAAAGAGCACCGAACGATAACGGAATTTGAAAATACAAAGCTTTTTCTCTATTTTCTATACCATACTTTCTACGCTTGAACGGCCGATAGATATTTGCACAACAAGTGCACCTCCTAAAAAAACAAATAAATTGTTCACGATGAATTTATTATATTATTTAATCTATTTTAATTTGTTTACAAAAAAAAAGGAATGTAGTTGCATTGTCTCATTGTAGCAAGGAAAAGTAAATTTCGCTGCAGAGGCTATGCCACGGCAATCATGAAGGATCGTCCGGGGGCATTTTTTCCCTTCGCGAGTATTAAAAGAAGGGGACCGAGACAGAGAACAAGTGGTGTCTCTGTGGGCGGGCGTGCCATAGAGACAGTTCGGCAACGAAGCCGTTGCTAAGGCAACAAAATGTTTAAAAAAAAAAATAATAATAAAAAAAGAGACAGGAACCGCATAAATGTTCTGCTCTCCGCACTTCTTGTCGGTTCGTTTTTGTAAGCGTTTCGACTGCTTCGAGTTAAAAAAAAAAACCAAGTTTCGATTATTATTTAAAATATCAAAGAAGAGATTTGCAACATTTTTTGGTGCCGAAACCCGGGACCTCTCGCAGGTCCAAAATTGTTTAATAATTATCTTATTAATTGTTGTATCTCCTTTAAAGTCTCAAAATGGGAAAAAGGAAGTCTACAACGACGGTTGAAAATCCTCCTGTGAAGCGCGCCCGTGCAAAGCCGGCTCTAGCGTCAACTTCTTCAGAAGCAGTGGTGACGACCCAGGTGCCTAAAGTACCCGTCAAGCGTACAGCAACAGTGCGATCTCGCGTTGCCTCGTCAGACGGATTCCTGAATTTGCGGCTCCAGTTCCAGTAGCTTTGGAGCAGCGGAGGCAAACTCGGATATCCACGGCTTCGACTCGAGTTCCTGCGTCAAATTCAGCCTCAGTTCAAGCAGCACAGCAGAGACGATCGCGACTTCTCGCGCCACCCGTCCCAGTGTCTTCTTCAGCCCCAGTTCGGGCAACTTCAGCGCACCAGAAGCGAGCGCGACTTCTTGCGCCACGAGTTCCTGAGCCTGCTCTAACCCCAGCTCCAGTGGTCTCAGGGTAACAGCGGCGTCAGGCAACTTTAAAAACAACGCGGATTCCCGCATTCTCGAGCGGGGCATCTAGAAATTCAAGGCTTTTAATCGGTGCATCGCGGATCCCACTCCGGGTGTCACTCTCAACAGCGCGACCATCCACGCATGAGGTGCAGCAGCTTGGCGACGCAACAGCGGTCGACGAGTCAACGGTGAGCGAAGATGAAGATATTGAATAGTTTCCCTTCAGCCAACCAGATTATGAGCGGTATGCAATCGATGAAAATAATTTGGAAGCGTCTAGCTATGAAATTGGTATGAATGCTTCGTCTAACGTTGCATTTGAAAATGTACGCGACAGTATGGAGGGACGTCCTCATAGTACGAGTGTGAGAGATAAAGACCAAGACCATTCAAGCGACATAATGGTATTAAAAATTGCAAACGCGATTGCAGATTCAATATCTAAAGCAAATAAGTCTAATTTAAGTAATTATTCCGTACTTGTAAATAGATTAACGTCAGGGAAAAAGCTGCCTACGTTTAATGGAGATCCGTTTGAATGGACTAATTTTAAGCAGGCTTATTACTCATCAACCGAACTTGGTAATTTTAGCAATAGTGAAAATATGACGCGATTATTTGAATCATTAAAAGGCGAAGCTCGTGACGCGGCAAAAGCTCATTTTGTCGCTGGAAATAGCAGCTGCGATACGATAATGGACACGTTAGAATTGCGCTTCGGCAATTCGCGCGTTATTTTGGAAAATCTATTAAAAGAAATTAGAGAATTACCTATTATTGGTATACAAAAAATGAATCTAGTAGAATTTTTGACTAAAAAAAAGGCTGTGTTGAAGAAATTAAATCAATGAAATATGAAGGTTACCTTAACGGCTCGGAACTTGCAGAAAACTTGCTGAAAAGTTACCAGGTTCGATGATAGATAATTATATTCGATTCGCAGCAGGTGAAGTAAAAAATAAGCTTGTATTAGAAAAAATAGCTGAATTTGTGTATAAGGAATCAAAAATGGCGCTTGACGCCGGCATAATAGTTTCTCAATCTTCTCAATCGATTGTGTCAAATAAATTCGATAGGGGTGCGAAAACACAACCTTCCCGAAACTTAAAAAAGCCAGTTTTTGCGACAAACGTGAGCGAGAATGTAGAGAAGTTTTCTACAAATAATGAAGGGGTCTGTATTTATTGCGGTCGAGAAAACCATAAGATTGAGGAATGTCGTGATTTTTTAAGAATTCCAATCGCCCAACGTTGGAAATTCGCAAAAACAGTTAAATTAGGTTATAAGTGTCTTTTAAAAGGACACGGTAGTATATATGCGTTGTAAAAAAGGAAATTACAGGAAATGCGGCCGAAACCATCATGAACTGTTACATCATAATTTTCTCACGAAAACTGTAAGGAAAAACGATGCGCAAACTTCAAGCTCAAGTGCAAGCGCCGCTCTTTCAAGCTCATATCGCGATTATTCATATCGCGATGCTTGCTTGGATGGACAATTCACGATTTTAATAATCAAAATTTTGTGCGCCAGGTTAATGTAATAAATTCGGCTAAAGAAAAGGACACATTATTGAATTATTATGACGAAAAATTAGACAAATTAGTCAGATTTTACTTTGATTTGAATAAATATAGGAAAATTTACCAAACAGTATAGTAAAATTTATTATAAAGTGTAGTAATTTTTTTTGGATTTTGACAGTCTCTGGTGGCTTTACTAGGCAGTATGGTAATTTTTACGTACAAATCAGTCTTCCGATCCAAAGAAATGAACGGCGCGACAATTTTGAATCCACGCAGTTGTTTACCCTTCCACCCAGAGATTTATTCTTTACCTCTTTCTCCCCTGGGGGAACCCATTAATTCCACTTCTGATCTAATGACTTAATGTGCCGAACGCGCCGCGGCGACTTGCACGTTGCACACTCCCTCCTCGTTCTTTTTCCCCCTCTCCGCGGAGAAACCCTCTCGCTCGACCTTTTTCCTCCCATTAGCTCTTGGGAACGCTTGTTTTCGCGCGCGAACCAGCTGCACTCGCGGCAACCCAACCGCCCGAAATCGAGAAGCGCGCGTAATTCGCTTGTTTGCCCTTTGAAACCAAAACCGCGAGAGGCTGCGGCGTCTTGAATTGCGGGCGAAACTTGAATCGCACCCGCAGCGCTCGTTAACTTTGAGATTCGACGCGCGACAACGGCCGAGTCGGTGAAACGCGGTTTAGACGCGCGCGTCGGAAAACTCGTTACAAACTGCCCCGCGCAGATGGTGCGTTGATCTTTTATTCGCGGGGGAGGAAACAAGAGACTACTATCCGGGGGTGCTTCTTGTCTCGTGTAAGGACACGTCGCAGCTGACGCGGCAACTCGTCCGTCGGAATAGTAAAGCTTCCTTTCTCTGGTTTTTTCTTCTTCTCTTTTTGCGACGGTTAAATTGCAGGCCTCATTCGTCGACTTAATCTTGTCGGCTGCGTTTCCTCCTAAAAATAATAATGGACCTCTGGGCAACGAGAAGTAATTATAATTGGACGAGGAAGGCGAGCGCGGAAAATTGGGGAGTAATAAAAGTAAACCGTCTATTTAAAACGTTCGTTACTCAGAATCTCTTTGTACTCGCCCTGCGAACTGCACCTTTTCCAGCGGTTTCGTGTGAAGAAAATAAGATGAAGCTCGTACGTTCTTTTTTAGCTTTGCAACCTTTGCTGAAAAAGCGCTCTTTTCATTCGTCGGATAATTTAGTAATATTTAATATCGTCCTCACACTTTAGAGAGGAAAAATGTAATTGCGAAGAAAATTATTTTAAACTAATGACAGCCACGTATATAATATTTTGTTACTCTGCAATTCTAAATAGTTTAATTTGTCTGTTAAATTTTCACTTCAGCGAATTTACCACTTTAAGTAATTATATTTCTAACTTGTTTGAAGCTTCGTCTTGTAACGACATTAAAGAGTTAACTCGTCGAATGCATCCTTTACAAGAGAGTCCGCAAACGAGCTTTTTCGCATTTATTTAAAGAAATCTGATTGCTTTACATTCGTAAGTCGCTGGGAGAAAACGACAAACGGGATCCCCATCGCCACTCGCCGAGCGAATTCCGGCCGCGGAGAACTTGTAAAGGGGGGCATAAACTCAATTGCGACTGTAATTCATGGCATAAAGTTAAAACATAACTCCCTCAAGCTCGCGCGGTCTTTCAAACCCAAATGAAACTTTTCAGTTCATTAAATTCCAAAGAAAGCGGCCGAGTGTTTGGGGGGAGGCGGCGGCGGCGCATTACGGCGCGAAATTGTTTCGCGCTCCTTTCTCTCACCCTCGACCGAATCAATTTCGAAGGCCTTCCGCGGTCCTTTTGTCTATCCCTTCTTCTCCTCTGCCAGGCATGTAAAAGCTCATCTCGCCTTGCCTTCAATTCGCCCCTTTCTCGCTCCTTATATCGGCCTGCTGCTCTTTTTTGCGCCACACCCCCTCCCTTCCAAGGAGCCTTCAATCGCGAGCATTCCTTTCGCGAAATTCTCGCGAGCTCATCTCGAGCACAATGCGGCTGCCCTTCTCTGCTTTTATTTCATAAAGGAAAACAGAGCGAATTCATATCAGACTCCGACATTGAGATGGCTGTATATATATAATACCGGTGGGGTAAGGGGAAGGGACAAATGCGAGCACGCACGCAAGATGTCTCTCTTTTTTCCGAGGCAGTTTCGGAATTCTCGTGAGATGGGTATTGCGCCGGAGAGAGAGAGAGAGAGAGAGAGAGAGAGAGGAGAGAGAGAGAGAGGGGGAGAGAAACGTTTTTCGAAGAAGAGAACGAGATGAGAAAAAGAGTTGGGATAGAAGAGCGAGACGGAGCGAGTCGGGAAAACACGTCGGTAAATCTTCGACGGTATTTATTTACCGCTGAGGAATGCAAGGTTTCGCTGACTTTTGAACGCCGCAAATGTACTTAAGCTGCTCTGCCTTGTCTGCTTTTTTTTTCGCAACTTAGCCCCGGAGGCAATCGTGCGAGAACTAAGACCTTCTTCCTGTCGCTTTCGCGGGATTCCTCGTCGAAACTTCGACTAATCTTACTTTTCGCGGGTTAGTGTCAAGCTAATGGAAGTTAAGCCGCTGCAGATACCGTTCGTATAATTATATTCCGAGGAATATAACTTGATTAGTAAGTTCGCGAAAGATGCAAAGAACGTCGAAAATCCGACTCTTAATCTCGAGGATTTTAATGATAAAGTTATAAGGGCGAAATCGTAAAAGCACCTCGTGGTCGCGAAAATATCTATTATCTTTATCAAGAGAACTATTCTCGAAGCGAAGGCAGAGTATATTTTTGGAAACAAGCACCTTTTTATTGTGCACGCGCGAATTTACAGCTGTTGGCCCCGTACTTTGTTTTTGTTGTCTATATAAACTTTCGAGTCGAGCTTACTTTATTTTTGTAAGGATTTTAACGGTTAAACTGTGGCGTCGTGGTGTTTTATATATAATCGGGCAAAAAATAACTCAAAAATTTACAGCCTCTACGCGCAACAGACCCTCGTTTGGCCCGCAGGGCGACAAATAAAATGAATTATCGTCGCGGGGCGTAAAAATCGGAGGCGTGCGGGGCCGAAAGTTTCTTAAATCTTTATTACGATACTCTTCAATCACTGTCTCGAGAATTTCTAAAAAGTAAGAGTACCGAAGCCTAATGAACGATGGGGGGGCTAACCTCGCTCGGGGGTCTTAAAACTAATGAAAGCTCGGCGGCGGCCGTCGGCTGAATCGCGTCGGAGGCCGGGAGACTTTTATGTGAGCGTAACGTGCCACCATAAAGATGCGAGCGCGCGTGGCTGGACTCAGAAAGAAAATTACGAGCGAAACGGTCTATGTACCTTATCCGGCAGGATTTATACGTAGCAAATTGTTTTCTAATTGCATTTTCAGCGCAATTGCCGTGCTGCCGTCGGGCGCCGCGTTCACCGCCGCCGCCGCCGCCGCAAAAGTCCTCCTCATTTACTCTCCTCGCACCTAGTAAAAATAACGATGTATCGTATAATGCACTATCAAGAGCCTTTTACCCCGACCAGTCAGCTTTTACGGCTTCGGCTAGGTAAATGCCGAACGGCGCAAGCGCGCCCAAAGATTTTTAGGAGGCTCTCAATCGACGGAATAATCGCGCTTTCCCCCCCCCCCTCTCTCTCTCTCTCCCTCTCTCTCTGACTTTACGTAGGTAAGGTTTTTTAGTTCGCTGTAAACTGAGAGGCTCATTTGGAAAGAGGATTGAGTCAAATGCACTTTTACGGGAAAGGAAATAGGTTTTCGTGTATAAGAGTAGAACTAGTGGAAAAGGTCCCGGTATAGTCAGCCATCAGCAGTAAATCATATATTGCTCAATGTGTTTTGTAGTTTACCGGTGCTTTACTTGCCTCGACTCCTTACAGCTTGGAAGAAATCAAAATTTTTATTAAATTCATGCCTTTTATACTCCTTTAGGATATGGCGATAAAAAAGTTTACACCTACAGGTGCCGAGTACTGCGCGCCGGCATTCTTCTTTGAATGGCGCTTTAACTCTATTAACCCTTATTGCGCCAAAGTAAATTATGTTTTAATGCCGCGGGCTAAGAGGTAATCATCGAAAAGGGTCAATAGAGAGGCTGTCTTCAAATAAACTACAGCTTTTAATTAAAGAAAGTGGGAAATTAAAATTTAATACCACCGTCGGAAAGTTCCGCAATTGCGCCCCTTAAAATTTATGAGCTTTTTTATTTAAATTTATCTCAAAGGAGCTGCGTCTTTTATAGAGAATATTTTATTTTTAAGCGTTCCTACACTGGCGGCAAACAACATTGCCGCCGTTCCCGCGCAACTGGTAAAGTAAATGCTATTAGTGTTTACTTGGCCTAACGCAGTTACCGCGCTAAAGCAATTAATAAACGCCGAGAATGTGCAAGATTATATTTGCGAAAATCCTCCCCGCCGCTTCGCTATTTCCATTTCTCACCTCCACTTCCATTCCGTCTATCCGTAACCGGGTGTTGATGAGCTCGCGGACCTGCGGGATTTTATAGTCTCGTAAACTCCTCGGTTTTCTTCCACTAAAACCGGTACATGTGTTGGTATATTTCGGAGCTTTCGTATATATTATACAGCGTTCTCGCGGTAAAAGTATCTTCCCGGCACGTGGAACGGTCCTCGTGCTGGGAAGATACTTTTACTTTGTTTAAACGATTTTAAATTCACGTATCTACCAGCTCAATTTAACCAGGCGCGACCTCATAATCGATATATGAAATCAACTCGACTGTATATTTACTTCGAGCAAAAAGGGCGATCTCGCGGAAAATGAAAAAACTCTTTGGGCGGTAGCTTTCTGCCTGATGGTTGCGGAGTTTCCCGCTTTGGGAAATAAAGCAGAGACCGTTAAAATATTAATGGCAAAGGATTTTTGCGTGGAAAACAAGGGCTGAGATGATTACGCTTTTTTTTTAGGTTTTTTAACGGTGGAATAACGGCGTGTTCGTGCTCGCGATTACGTTACAACGAGTCGGGATTATTTTCACAGTCATATTATTACTGCGATTGCTATAAACAAATTGTTAGGGCCACTTGTCGCTTTGCGCAACTTTTATGCACGATTTAACGGGAAAATTCTGTAAAATAATTTCTGCAGACTACATTGCACTGAAACCTTTTTATGCGATTACGCTGCTCAAGTAAAAGCTTTTATAACCACGTTTTGCATCATATAGCATTCAGCAACAGTTTCGTTAGCTTTTTACCTTGCTTTGACAAGGAGCACAGCACACATGAAGGACTCAAAGAAATTTCTTTTTCACCTCTTTTTGGCATAATTTACTTTGCGACTCTGAAATTATATTACTATTTCACTTCACATTACGAAATTTTAGCTTCAAAATTGTACAACATTTAAAGTTGGATGCCTGCATTATGTAAATTGATATCTGCTAGTGAAAAATTTCGTGAAATATTTTTCGAAAGTATGTGTAATCGTAGTCTTATATAAATGCCTTTCTAAAAAGGAATGTCTTTTTAATCCTGCATGAACTAAAGTAAGTCATGTGCAAAGAAGTAGAAAATGCTTTGATCAAAATATAGGAGTTTGACTTACGTTTCATACTTTGTTTGAATAAAAATAATTCAAATCATTTTTTTGTACATTTATTCGCTTTCTATTTCGCTTTTTATTAAATTTTCTTCAATAATCCTAACAGACATAAACTTTATTAAATTACGCCTCAATTAAGAAACATTTTTATTGATAGTTTTTTACAATTTAGAAAATATTCAATCGAACGAAAAGTATAATCTATCATAATATTTAAAATTATTATTTAATAATATTAAAATGATTTAAAAAATTTCATTTCTTTCAGTAATCGTTTTAGTTTAATCTAATTACTTTAACGAATCCATAAAAGAGGTTTCTCGTTGATTAGTTCATTAACTCAGTGTAAGGCGAATTTTATATAGAAATTCAGTACAAAGAGAGTCGTTACAAAACAGTGCCCTGTCAAATTAGACACTCAAACTAATTTTTAATCAAAAAGCGTCAATTTTTTGAAGGCAAATAGTTTACTTTAATCATCTTCATTTTTAAAGTACTTGATTGATTAATTGAATATATTTAATTTTCATTAGTTTACTATCAGGTTAATTTGAATCGTGTTAATAGTTATAGTTTAATTGAAATAGTAAAATTCTCTAAGTGAAATGGGGAAACCAATCTTATTAATAATTGACGTATTTTATCAAATTAAAATAAATAATTTTTAACTAATTACTTTCATTTCGCAGATAATTTATATTTGAAATAATGCCAAACATAAATTTTATCACTTCAATATTTTTAGAATCGCTTACCCCAATAATAATAATTCTCATTTAAATTCACGCGTTTAGCATAAAAAGGGCGATGAATCGATTTTAATCAGCGCAAAAACAGAAAGGCGCTTTCTTTCCTAAAAGCATTTTTCACATTGGTCGTACTAGCTGAATGGGGTACTCCTCGGAGCAGAAAAAGCGCCCCGGGAATTCGGATGCGTGCGGCCCGGGAGCGTAATAAAACATGATAAAATAGATTTAAAATTGTAATGCTGATGTACACAAATTTCGACTCCTCGTTCACTCTCCTCTCGCCCCTCCTCCTCCTCCTCCTCCTA
>UCOM01001666.1:0-37064 GCA_900474385.1 Ormyrus pomaceus
ATATATAATAAATTATTATTATTATTATTATTATTATTATTATTATTATTATTATTATTATTTGTAAAAGATTTTGTAGCGAATTTTTTCGATAAAGTTTTTTCATAATCTAACGTATGTCCTATGGTTTTTTCTGTTAGAATTAATCTTACGTAGTATAAATAAAGTTGACGATCCGAATTCTAAAATTGTCATCGTTACAACACTTTCCCTTTGAAAAAGAAAAATTTAAAGCATTTTTTCATTATATGATGATATTACTTATTTTTGTCTTCTTTTCCCGTCTGAAAAGCGCTGTTGATTTTAAAAGTTCTGAGAATATTTTTTATTTCTTGTACAAAAAAAATCTTCTAAAAAAAAAATTCTTAATTGTATTTATTTATGAATTTAGGTCTGAAGATGAAGATGACTATGAATTGTCAGACAGAGACATTAACAAATTGCTCATCGTAACTCAATCTTCATCATCCAGAGTGCCAAAACATGAAGGTCACGATCGCACTAGTGACAGAACTACTAGAGTTAAAATGTCACAGGATCTTGAACAAACTATTAATGATGGTTTGTATTATTATGAAGAAGATCTTTGGGGAGAACATAAGCAAAAAGTAAGCATTATGCATGCATCATTTTTTAATAAATTATAGTTGACCCAAATACATTCATAGAATTTTTAAAACTAAATATGATGAGAATAATTAATTTTGTCTTCTTTTCCCGTCAGAAGAAATTATGTTGACTTATATTTTCTGAACTATATTAAATTTTCTTAAGACCAGAAAAATGTATCATTAAATCTGTATTAACGAAAAAAATTTTTATAACAGTATGGTTCTTCTTCGTCCATTGGAAGTTATAAAACCATAAATGTCATTAGTCAAGAGGCATTTGAAAAGATTGCCCCTAAGGCTCCTCGTAAAACGAATCCAGAGGTACCACCACCGCCACCAACGCCGATGGATAATGCTCAAGTGCCAGAAACTCTCGAACAAGCCAAGCAATCTACACAGTCAACGGTACCGATTGAGTCAGTATCAGGCAAACGTGAACAGACTGCCGAAAAGAGGCGTAAACAAGACAAGTATCTTGAGACTAGAAGAGCTGTTCCGAGATTTTTCGCTGTTGTTAAAGATGAACCTGCTGTTGATCCAAGAACGCCAAGAAAACGTAAAACAAGACATAGCAATAATCCTCCGGTTGAACATCACGTTGGATGGATTATGGACGTTAGGGAACATAGACCCAGAACGTACTCTACAGGGTTAGTACAATACTTTTTTATATATATATATATTAAAAAATTGTTTTATGAGCATAATTTTACATTTTTAGAAGTAGTACCGGTACAAGTCCAAATGAAGGTTTCCTAGCTGGCAGTTATGGTAGTGCTCCGCAGTCACTGCCAACGTTCCAGCATCCTAGTCATGCAATGCTAAAAGAAAATGGGTTTACCCAACAAGTTTATCATAAATATCATTCACGATGTCTTAAAGGTAAATTAAATCTTTGCAAGCGATATTTTATTTAACGATATTTTGAGCATGATGAAAATATTTATATTCTGTCTTCTTTTCCCGGCAGAAAATTATAAAATGTTGATAAAAATTATCTGATGCATTTAAGTTTAATATCTTTTTTCTATTTCTCCCTCAAGAATAGTATAATTAAATATTCGTATTTGGATTTTAGAACGTAAAAGATTGGGAATTGGACAATCACAAGAAATGAACACTCTGTTCCGGTTCTGGTCATTCTTCTTAAGAGAGAATTTTAATCGTACAATGTATGATGAATTCAGGACAATAGCTTATGAAGATGCGTGTGAAGGATATCGTTACGGTCTCGAATGTCTTTTTAGATTCTACAGCTATGGCTTAGAAAAGAAATTCAGACATCATCTTTATAAAGACTTCCAGACCGAAACAATAAGGGATTATGAAAGCGGTAAGTTATTTTAATTTAAAAACAATAAACTTTAATCTAATCATGTGCAATTAAGTTATTTGTACTCATGTATACTTTTTGTATATAGGTCAGCTTTATGGCTTAGAAAAGTTCTGGGCGTTCCTAAAGTATTATAAGTATGCTGATGAACTCCCTGTTGATCCAAAACTTAAAGATTACATGAAGAACTTCAAAACAATTGAAGACTTTAGAGTAGTAGAGGTAATTGAATTATTCAATTTTTAAATCAAGTGATATTTAGCTATAAAAAATATACAATATTTTTCTTCATAATTTTCAGCCACAAATAAACGAACTCTCAAGGTCACAAGCAACTAATCGTCGAAATAGAAGCGTGTCTGAGAGTGCAAGTGGAGTCGAAGCTTCTCAAAACTGTCGAATACGTCGTCTCTCTGGAGGCTCGAGCACAGTTACACTGCCTACAGTAAACAATTCCACAGCATCTACGTCACAACAGGCGCAAAAGCAAAGTATCAATTTAAGTACGTACCGAAATAGAGCAGGCTCTTTTGGTTCCGGCAGACTTGGCCATTCCAGACGACGAACCGACTCTTTGTCGTCCTCAAGCCAACAGCAACAGGTACAGCCTAGAAGCAGACATAACTCGGGTTCCTTTACGAAACCTCAGGAAGTGGTTAAGACTGCGCAAAAGTGAATGAGTCTGCGGGGGTAAGTCCAACGATGATAGGACTTTCATTGATGCACATCGTATATAGACCCGCCACACACATACAAATAGACTTGAAGTGAAGAGAAGATATCTTGATGATCGAAAACGTATTTTTTATTTTTGATTGCGAGATCATTTTTATGAGCAACGATAATGAATAATTGACGCATCAACATGTGCATACTCAATTATATTGCGAGAGGATAACAAAGGAGGGCGCACTAACCGAGGAGAGGCTATTCTTTTTTCTTTTACTGAAAACAAAAGGAATATCTAGTTTTTCGTATAAATACTAAAATTCCTCACTATATTTTACAATAGCGGATTGTAGAAAAAATTTTTCAAACTTGCGTGGTAATAAGATAGACTAAGGAATTTTAACGTTTAAATTCCGTGAAAAAAACGCCAGTCTTTTACTCATTTTACAGAGGAAAAAGAAATAAAAATTGTAGTCTTCCCCTGCGATCTTCACAAATATCATTCCTCTTATTTTTTTTTTCTGTCTTTTCGTCTATATTAGTTTTGACTCACGTAGTACGACGACTAGGCAGAAATTAAAGGGGGCGCATGACAAACCACCTTGCTTGTATTAAAGAATCATAAAAAGAATCGCACTTATTTAAAACTAAATGAGGAAAATTTTATGTCCGCATTTCTGAGCGGTGCACAATTATTGATATATATTATGAAAGAAAGATAATTGTGTAAAATTACAAATTTACATGCCTACTCTCGGTAAGGTACGTAGTGATAGGAATTTATACTACCAATACTGTTTCTAATAATTCTAGTACGAATATTAATTTTAGATTTAACGAAGTAAAATAACGAGGTAGTAAAACAAAGTAATGTAGAATAACACGTTTAATCAATCGCAAGTGAATTTGGACGAGCCTAGTTTCTCATAATTGCTCTTTGAATTTGCTTTTAGGCTTTGCCGCACTTTCTTTATTATCTTTATAACTTTTCTTTTAACCGAAGGAAGACTACCATTTAAAATAAGCCAACTGATTCTTCTTAATTGATGAAAGTTAAAATCGCACGGTGACTTTAAAAATGAACTTTAATAATTTCTAAGACTAATAGTTTAATACGTCACTGCAAACATGTGCTCACCCACCACAGACATCCAGTGATATTACTTGTTGCTCTTTTTATTGCGAAAAAATCTCTAGTGAAGTGCACATAGCAAAAAATCGACGAAAGCACCTGTTAAGGCATAGTTTCGAATACATATAAAGCGTTAAGTTTCTTGTTTATTTTTTCCATTGTCCATTTTTTTAGGTATAAGAAAATATTAAAAAAAAAAATTAAAAAAAAATTACAAATTAATTCATGTTTTGTACAAAAAAGCGCGCGCTTCGCTTGTCCGTTTGATGATCTTCGATATATAAAATGATAAAAGGGCGTAGCGTATGCTCGTACATTTCTTTGTAAATTCTTCGGAAAACGCAAACTAAATCTCTCGCTGCACTGCCATACATGTATAAAAATCACATGCACCTTTTCATCTTAAGAGAAAGAGAGAGAAAATCGCAAAGTCTGAAACACTCGTTTGATTCTTTCGCTTGATTTTAAAACTTCATCGCGCTTAGACAATCGTTTTATGTATTTATTCACGATCGTAATTTTTTTATCAGTTTGAGAAAACTCAATAAGTGAGAAAACTTAATAATTGAAAGTTGCTGCCTAATTAAAAAAGCAAAATTCGATTAGAATTGAAGATCATAGACGTAAATATATATATATATATATGTGTGTTTTTCATTTTTCAATGAAAAAATAACAAATTTTGAACTGTTGAATCTTGGTACTTATTTGCAAAACAAACTAAAAGATTCTACGTAAAAACTAGCTTTACGTAAAAAATTATTGATTAATATACCAACTATTAGTCACTTGTAAAATATAAATCAAAATGAAAAAAGTTTCTGAACGTATAAAATGATTACGTAAAAAATGTGCATATTCATTAATGAAAGTTGCAATTTTTATTTAAATTAAAATAAAAATTCTGCAAGTTTTTTACTTTGTATATTTATGTATATACTTTCTTAATTATTATAATTTTAAAAATATCTTTTGGAATTGTAATGTATGAGAGAAAAATAATTTCTTGAAGAAATTATTAAAATTAAAACCAGTGGTAATTTAATCATTGAACGAAAATAAATTTAATCAATACTTACTTATTTTCTAATATGTTTTTAGAATTTCATTCTTGTACTTTGGAATGTTTAAGCGAAAACTGAATTAATTAACTACTTTTTAAAACTTCTAAACATTTCTACGAAACAATGGAAAAAAATTAGCTAAACGCGCGTTACGCCCTGCCTTAATCGAGCATTCAACGGAACGAGCGAGAACAAAAGAGCGCACAGAAAATCTCGCACAAAAACCGAAGAATTTATAGCGAGAAATGCGCGCGTTTGAATAGGCTTGATGATTAAAAACATTCAATTTCTCATGGACACTATCAGTTATCTGTACATAAAGCAACCTCTTATAAAAATTTAATGATTGTTAACGCCGAACGTCGTCTCGCAAAAAAAGCGATGTAGGTTTATTATTATTATTATTATTAATATTATTATTATATTTTTTGTTGTTTTAAGTGAGTGACCATCGATTTTGACATTAATACGTGGCGACGGCGAATATACGTTTGCTAAGGGAATTTAAATGGTATTGATTTATTAGAAGAGATTTGCGGATTCTACATTTAAATGTGAAAAATCGAACCTTTTTTTATTTTTTTTTTTTTTTTTTTTTTTTGATCCTAAACATTATCTACGCAATGAAAATTTCTTGGATTAGAACTTTATTTTTGAAATATTTATAGAATCTTAATATTTATATCGTAAATTGCGCTTGATTAAACTGATATCATAATGAAAACATTAATTTGACAATGCAGTGCTATTTTTGAAGTAGGATTGATTTTTTACTTGAAAAGTTTAAATGTACGCGCAAAGGTTTGTAACTGGGCGTGTAAGGACATATATTATGACTTAAAATGCGATCGCAAAATATGAGTGATTTTGCTAAAGAGTTCATTGATGCGGCGTACGTCCGATCGAATGAGATCAACTTTATGATACGTGTATTTTTCTTTATTTTCATTTTTTACGTACAGTTTTGGTAGCAAGATTTATCTTTGATGCGTTTTATCGAATGTACATGATATAGCATTAAAATACGCATTAAAATCGAGTTACGTATTATTTTCCCATTGAATAATAAAAACTGCAACGGCTTGACGAAAGAAAAATTTATTTTTGATTTTGATTACTTTTCATTCTGCCGTCGTGACAAAAAGATAACAATAGTTGCGTATTGATTAAAAATCGAGAAGAAAATTGGGAACACGAGGCAGATTAATAAGAATACTGCAAAAATTGCAGGAATGTAAACGCGTGCGCCGCGAGATCGAAGATCTCAGCTTTGTAATATACATATACATATGCATACTTACGTACATATATAAAAACTTACGTATATTGTTACTTATAAATATAGTATATATTATACGATGATACATAAATATCTTATTTTAAGGCTTTCGCTAATATAGATGGGTGGGGTTAACGGTTGGTAACAACTAAAAAATGTATAAAAAAATGTTACATATATTATATATATAAATATAGACATAGTTATATAAATACATATAAAGCGCGAGCAAATGCAAATTATATCTTGTGAATGCCGAACATGTAAGCGAGTAAATGAAAAACATAACAATAGCGCAACGCGTGTTCAACCATGCATATTAGTTCCGTAATAAAGATAGAATCGAAACGAAGTGAAGTGTTATTATCAAAAAAATTTGAAATTCCTTTTTGTTAGAACCTTTTTACAAGAAGAATACCATTGAATAGACAACTTTGTTGAGTAGCAACAATTTTTGGCTTAAGTAAGGAAATCAAGTCAGTTTAATAATTAATAAAAGAAAGGATAATCTCGTTAGGTTGATTGGCTCAATGTTAAAGGAGCCCCATTAAATAGTAGGAATCTTTGCTTTCTTTCGCGATAGTGCCTTCAATACGAAAGGGAAAAAGTATAAACCGGTCGATCATGTAAAACGCCTTTTTTACGATTTTTACACTTATCCCCCATTTGTATAAAAATAATAATGATGAACGATTAGATAAGAAATAATGTGGTAGATGTCAGTTTTTTCTTTCCTTGCTTTTGTCAGCATCATAAACCCTGGCAAATTTTGTTAAAAGCCTTGTAATATACATAAGACTTAATTAGGAAACTAAATCCTACGGAGCTCTTTCCTATTCTTTTTCATGCATGTAACATCTAAAAGACAAATATAACAGTAACTTAGCTTCGGTCGCATTTTATTTAAAACGAATTAATCCGTTATTCAAACGGATGTGTGTGTCTCTATTGTATATTCATTTTCGAAAATTCATTTTTTAACTAAAAATGTACCTGTAATTTTTTATATTTAGGTGAAACCGATATTTTGTCTATTATTCGGTTACTTAACGAATAAAAAGTGTATATTAACTCACGATAATATCCAAATCAAGAGAATCTCTTGCGATTGTTCGACCGAAGCTTTCTTAAGATTAGATCAAAAGAAGCCTTTCGCGCAACGGCAAAAGCGATCGAATGCTAAGATTGAATTTGAATGAATTATGAAAGGAAGGAAGAAAGGGGGGAAAGAAAATTAAGGAAAATGTTTGTAACAAGCGTCTTTCGGCGCACTGCAATTGTCAGCCATGTAAATATATTCATAGTAAATAAAACTAGACAATAGGATGTAAGAAGTAATAGTTCCGAAAAAAAATCCAAAAAAGATGTCGATTTAAGCCGTGACGGCACACCTAGCGAGTGACAGTGCTATTGTGATAATGTTATGAATTTATGATGCTGAATACTAATGGTGGTGAAATTGATACTTTGATGATGATGAAAATCTCTACCATGTGTCTGATTCTGAATCTTGTGTATGTGTAATTGGGAATTGTAACGTTTGTGAATATAAAATAAAAAACCAAAAAAACCGAAACTCTTCGATTTGTTGATCCTTGAGTGCTCTTATATACATATTCTTATTTATTATCTATCACCTATTATTATCAAATAAAAGTTATTCGATAGTATTAATTTTATATGGTATTTCTTTTTTTACTGCTAAAAATAATCTTTCCAATAAATGTTTACGATAGAAAAAGCTCATAAGACTGTGGAATTGAAAACAAAGGATCTAGGAAATGAGATTGCGGGAGGCAAATGTAAATCGCACACGTAGATCATGATAAAGCTATTTCAACGTGCTGTGCGACACTTGATAGGCACAAACGTCTCTGTTATTGATTGTTCAACGGGTCAAGAAAAGATGTAAAATACAGTAAAAGAAACATTTATCAACATTTATCAAATTTTCATTATAACGCAACATTTTTATTGCAAAAAAATAGACTAGAAAAAACTGCAATTATTATTAACATAAACTTATTTAATCAAAGAATATAGGAATATTTCTGAAAAATGAAATTTGTTAAATCGATGTTATGTCGATATTTTATTTGAATAGTGATGAAATAAAATTCTATTTTATTTAGAAATAATATGCTTAGTACTATTTTAATAAAAAGTTATATTCTACAAAAGGGAGTTTCAGGAAAAGAAACGTTCCAAGTGTAATATATCGTACAAAATAGATGGGTAATTTTTATTTATTCATTTCGTTTATTTTTGATACAATGGATAAAGATATTTTCAACATTTATTTTATGTTTACAATAAATACTGCGTAATATATATTATATAAGAAAAATTTTTAACTTTAAATTGTCAAATGGTTCGTTTAATTTAACTTGCAAATTTGGTAGCAATGATTTAGCAGTCGGACAGCGTGACATATTTTATTAAGTTAACGAAATTAAACTTTTATATATAAAAGATTTCCAATTCGTACTTTCGTGCCGTGATATTTCCTCATAATGTTTCAGTTTTAAAGTTAAAGATGGATCAAGCTGGAATGGGGATACTTTAAATACATAGTATTTAATCAACTTTACTATTGGACACGAGGAAAATATATTTAATGAATATCATTTATTATTTATTAAGTATACACTAATAAATACTAATTCCTACATAACAGACGAACTTTGAAATATGTATTTTCTTGATTCTTCGATTAATTTCTTTACTTTAATACTTAAAGATTTATAATTTTTCAGACTTTTAATTACAGTTTACGCGTCGCGCGGCAAGTAACGACATTCTTAGCTCTAAATCTCAAATTCATTCGCAAACGAAACGTACAAATCTCAATGTATCCGAAACAAAGATTTGATTTTCGATGTGCCCAGATTTGAAAATTTTCCGTCGTGCTGAAATTGAAACTTTAAATCGACATAATAATCTCCGAATTTGGTCAGATGGACAAACTGCCAGATATAAATAATCCTCGACTTTGTTTTTCCAGATTCGTAGAGCGATCCGTGTTAGAAAGAAAAGCGGATAAAACGAGAGGAAACGGCGAAACTTTTTACTGCATCTGCAGCTTGCGAAGGAGGTTGCGCAGCTCGTGCTCGATTCTCGGCGAGACGAGGTTGCGCCCGAGTCTGGGCGGGAACATCGGCGGCGGCGGCGACTGCTGCTCCTCGCGGTCCTTCTCCGAGCGCTCCTCGATCAGGCTGAGCAGTCCGCGAGCCAAGTCGTAGATGGAGATGGCGTCCTCGAGCTCGCGGCCCAGTCGCGGTGTGTACGTCTCCTGGCGCTTGTTCTCGGAGCTTTCGGAGCTTCCCGTTCGGCCTGCTGTTCGACAGAGAGAGAGAGAGAGAGAGAAAAATGTTTGATCCACTCGTACAGATCGCAGCTCCTTGCTGCGCGCTCTCAACTTACCTGGCCCGGTGATGAGGTTCCAGTTGGGCGAGCCGAGCATCTCGCTGAGGGACTCGATCTTCTTGCCGGAGAACTTTGCGTCGGACCTGCGTCGCCTACCGAGGCGAGGCCCGAACCACATGGCGCCCACCGGGCCCTCCGAGTTTTGCGTGATGCAGTTGCTGCCGACGCAGGCGTCCGACGTCTCCGGGTGCATCCTCTCGACTCGGGGCCCCTCCACCATGTCGGACGAGGAGCCTCTGCCATCTGCAAAAGAAACCGATGATCCGTCGGCCTCGGGAGCGACGGGGGAGCCTCGGGATAACGTACCGTACTGTCCGTCGACGCGACTCGCCAGCACAATCACAACCAGGGCACAGGCGAGGATCTTCGCGGCGTTGGCTTCCATTATTATTATTATTATTATTATTATTATTGTTATTACTGTTATATCCTTTCAGCACTTTGTTATCACGAGAAAGAGCGGCGAGGTCGAGGACGGGTGCGCTTCTGCTCCGATCGTTCGGCTACTCCGGGCTTTTATACCGGGACGAATCCAGGGGGTGTTTTGCCTACGTCCGTAAGAGGAACCCCCTGCCTGGGCAGAGGGGACATTTGTATCAATTAGGGGACCGCGACTGCGAGTCGCCCATACGCAATGAGGATCGAGTGAGCCGCCAAGCGGCACGTCGACTTGGTGTATAAACGTCAGGCCTCCTACGCGATTTCCGCTGCGCTTTCGCGGGATAGGAACTTTTCCATTCCACCCTGTGCTCGTGGAGGAGCGAGACGCGGAGGGAAAGCTCGAACGCGAAAAAAAAAACGATTTCACGACGATCCACCACGACTTTCGAGGCGAGCGAAAACGATTGGTCGATGACCAATTACTCTCGGGGAAATTAAAATTTTTAAGCGCCAAGCCTCGTTTGAGATAATCATTTTTATTGCCACGATTCGTCAATTTTCTACTCAGAAAAATTTCCAAGGAACTATTCGTGTAGCTGATCACGAGTATATTTACTTTACTACATTATTTTCAAAAATGAAAAATTTTAGTAACTTTACTTGGAAGAAATGAAAAAAATCCGAGTAAGATCCAGCGTAAAGAGATAAAAATGGAATGAAACGCTTTCCTTCTTTCCCATTCCTCGGCCGTTCAAAATAACCCCGAAAACACCGATCGCGGCGAGCTCGCAAAAAACGCGAGGACGCGTCGGCGGCGGCGTCGGCGGCGGCGGCGACGTCGCGGGGAAATCCAAGAAGCTTCGTCCTCTCCGTTCCTTGATACCCCAGACGTTCAGTCACGGCCGCGTGCAGCTTGAAATAAATGAATGGAAACGGTCGGGCGCGGATAAACTCGCCGCGTGACGTCCTCCACGACCATCGCTCTCCGGTTAAAACCTGTCAATTATACGGGAACTCCGTTTGGGAATCGACTAATAATAGCGCCTGCGATTCTTTCCGCGATCAATTAGTCGCGCCAGACAGTCGTTCATGGCTCGTTCCGCCCCGATCGTTAATCGGGGAAATTACGGAGACTTTGAATTCACGGAGTCATCGAGAAAATGAATTATTCGCCCGAGGAGCTGATGGCAGCGGAATTTCTAATGCAAGCTTTTGTCGGATTTAAGTGATTATAAAATTAGGTTATGCGTATTATTCATCATTTTTATTGTGAGAAACGCAGACGATTTGACACCGGCGGATTTTCATTAATCTCCTTGTTTAAAAGTGTTTTTTAAAGCAGTTAGAAGCTGCCCTAAATTGATAAATATAGTTGTCATTAAATAAGAGATTTAATTTAAATATAATATTTTTCTTATTTGTATATAATATAATATCGTTCATAGTTTATGTGCACGATGTACACGATATTAAGAAATTTGAAACAATGAAACTATCAATGTCTATCAAATGCGTCTTTAGTCGTATATGTGAAAGACTTATGCTAATAAATATACTTATAATATTATGTTATAAAATGAAAAATGTCGCATTACATTGTTATAATGTACACATAAAACCCTATATAATAATCAAATGTAGTATAATTTATTAATTCTATTTCTGTTGCAATTAAGAATTAAATATAAAATAAAATAGTAAAAGTGTAACGTTTTACATCGTTCGCAAGAGATCCATTCTCTATAGCTGGATTTTCAAGTCGTATTATAAAAATAAAGATCGCGTATGATTTATTATTAAAGAAAATCTGAAAAGGTCATTCAGATTTGTAAGAATGAAAAATCCAGATTAAACTATTCAAAGTCGATTTATTCTCTGAATTCTAGGAAGTAACAATTGTAGCTCAGGACAAGAAGAGCTTTAACTTGAAATTCCAATATCGTCTCTATCACCGTAAAGCTTTGAAAAATTAGAAATTTCATAAAATCCACAGCGCGTTTCCATCTCGAAGTTTCTGGCCCTCTGAACCCACGCGTAAATCCGCAGCTCCCTGGCGCATCGTGTCGGGGGGTGCGCCTCCCTCTAAGCTCCTCTCCTTTCCTGCGCTCCCCATCGAAAAAGCCTTGTCGGGCGCTTCGCGCTCGCGTCGCTCGCTCTCTCGCAGCTGCCTCCCATCCTCGCCTCCTCGTCCTCTGGTAGCGAGTCGCGCGCCGCGCCGCGCCGCGCCGACCTTTTTTCCTGCCAAGGCCGCGCGACATTTTTCTTAGGTGCAGGGGAGGCGGCCGAACTTTTATACTTTCGACACACTTGTGCTTCCCGCCGAAACGGGGAGCAGGGGAGCAGCAGGCCGGCGGAGCTGCCGGATCATCCCTCGTGCTTGCGCCACCGCCGGCATGATCCCTCGTGACGGGCTCTATCGTCTGGAGCTTCGACACAGGAAGCCGCGAGCGCACAGGTGGCTGCCGCCGCGAGCTTCAACGATAAGGGAATTATGAGCTCATGCACTTTTTCACTTTTTTCCACTGCTTTCCTTTGCTTTCATTTTCTAGTCTCATTTTCGCAAAATATTTTTCGCAAAATTTTCAAAAAAATAAAAAAATAATAATTACTTTTACAAATGACTTGAGCGATAATAACTAGCCAATAAAAATCACATTATTCCAGCATCTAAAATAAAACGCCAACAAGCATCACGGGGACTTGGACAGATTTCCTGCATCGATAAAGCAGCAAACGCTCAAGCAAAAACGTCTCCGTCGTCCGGAGAGCGGGACAGAAAAAAATTTCGTGCGTAGTCGCGATTAATAGCGTATATATACATATGAGAATCGCCAAGTGCTTTTTCAGCGCGGACTTTCGATATGCTTGCCCTAAGCAAACAAACCTCCGTTCGTGGGGGCTTTTTTCCTCCCCGCGTCCAATAGAGGACTCTTGACGCTCAACCGCGACGCCACTGACTCGCATTATATAATTTATTTTCACATTGTTGGGGGCGGCTGTTGCTAACGAATCTTTGGATATTTACGCTGACTTACGAAGTATTTTTAAACACTGGGGTAGTTAATTTTAAGAAATTGTATAGAGCGTTTAAGAAAATATATAAAGAGAAGGTTACTCCAGCAATTCTGTAATTTAAATAAAAAGTTCCCCTCATCTCAATAAATAACCCAATGTTTTACACAAGCATGCAGCATCCTCGAAAATAATATATATTTCCCGATTCCAGTCCGAAAGTTCAATTAAAAATACCACAAACTCGACGAGCATGAAAAAAAAAACAAGTCTCTTGCGCAGGTTCATAATTTAGGTCGATACACGCGCACGAAGAGGCAGTATAGCTGCCGAGTTCGCCGCGCAAATAGCCCGTGACGGCGATAGCTTTCCCTCAAGCTCCGCCCAGCGCCGCCGCGGCTTTTACCCGATTTTCACCGACCGCCGGATTCGACTCGCGATTCGCCGCTGCTTTCGGCGGCCATAATACTCCCGATTCTGCGCTATTCTCTCTTTCTCTCTTGCCCGCAGTCCTCCCGAGAGACGTCCATTTTGTGCAGTTTTAACAGTCCTTTTCGTTTGGGGCTGATGTCGGATTCGGTGGTTTTTTTTTTGGGGCTGGGGGGGGGGGAGTGAGTGGGGGGGGAGAGGCCTTTGAAGGGTAGAAATTAGGACTAACTTAAAGGTTAAGTTTGATCAATGATATATCAACTCTGTGTAAAATGGTTTTTGAATTTATACTGATGTTCATTTTGCTAAAATTAATAAAGACGATAATTGTTTAAGGAAAAAATTAGCATTGAAAACCTATGAATTAACTCATTGATTCGTAATTATTCTAATGGAATACTGAAAAGCTGATATTCAAGGGCAACGCCCACTGGTCAGATAACATTTTATTAAAGATAATTTTAGAGTATTTAAACCTGGTAAAGAACAATAACTGATTTAAGAAAAATCCCGCTAAAATAAGGTAACTCACTTCCATTATTCCAAGCGAACCTCACGAAATCGTCCACCTAACGATGTTTAGACAGCCCGCAGCATTCCTCGGTGACCGTCGTCTTTTAGCGGAAAATTCGTGGCACGTGTTCCGATTTCAGAGGCATCCCCCGCTTCGGGGGCCCAATTTGTAATGGGCGCGACGGAAGCGCGCGCGCCGCTCGTCTGGAGCCGACGGGGCTTTCTTCTCTTTTGACCGAAGCTTTCCGGCCCGGAGCCCGGAGATCGAAACCCGAGAGGGTATATCGCTGACTGGCGCCGGTTTTCACTCGCAGCGCGCCGCGTCGGTTTGCTCTTTTTGCGTACAAGGTAGCTAAGCGGGGGATGTGACGATATTTCGCGATTCGAATCGAGTTTTGTTGGATCCTTTTTTGCCTGTTGAAATTTTAACTAGAATATACTTCTTCTGTTTACGATTGATATATTCTTCGACTTTGTTATGACGAGCTGCGTGTTAAACAAAGAGTACGTGTCAATCGGCGTGATGATGAATCTCTAAACAAGACATGACAAATAAGGCTTCAGTCTTTATAGTCTGCGGTGATGGATAAATTATATTGTGGATTGTTTTATAGTAAACTGTAGTCGTTAAAAAGTTCGCATTGTTAAACTTGATAAGCGCACCATTTGATTTTATGCAAAAGTGCCTTCTAAGCAGTTATGCAGAGGAGTAAAATAAATCCGTTTTCAAAACTAAAGGAAGGGACATGAAAAGTAAATGAAGACGCAATGTAAAGAGATCAACGAACGAGGCCTTGAACGCGCACAATAAATATTTGGATTTTAATGTATTAATCCAGCTCGGAAGATGCGATAAAGAAGACGTTGAGAAAATAATTACAAGCAACTTTCTTAAAATAATTATTATCTCTTCCAAAATAAAGTCTTGTTCATAACTTTGCTATTCTGAACATCTTTAGGTAGTGCTCTTTTCAAGAGAAAATGTTAAATACAAAAATTGTCGAAAAATTGAATTAATAGACGGCTTTGTGCCAGGATCGAGGAAAGAGTTTTTCTTTCAGAAAGGGAAGCAAGGGGCTTGAAAGGGATTATTTTTTTAAACCGAGATATTAGTCACTGGAAAGTGATACGTCTAAGCTACTGACGTTGAGAGACTTTAAGGAAATGTAAGTCAAGAGGCTTTCGTGTTTTACTTATGACGAACACTTAAAATTCAAACGAAAGAAACTGAATTTTACCTTTTAAAATTAGAAATTTTAGATTCAAATGATGGGTTTTAATTGATGCTGAAGTAACTGCGTAAATTATTTTATAATGAATGTTTTATTAGATTTATTATCTATCATTATGAAGTAACAATATATAAATTACACTTTATACAAAATTTTACAGATATGTAATATTCGACGAATGTTTCAAAATCGAACTTACCCTAAAATATATAATATAATATGAAGAAATTAAGTACATCTTCGACGCGGCATTCTTTGGTACTCGCACGAAATATAACATTGTTTCATTTTCATGTAAAAACAAAGTAATATACACTCAAAATCGCGTTCTATATTTACAATGGCATAATCGCGTTAATAATGATGATTGTGAACATGAGATCCAAAAGTAGGCAGGTTCATATATTTACAAATGTTCATATTTGAAAATTAAAAATTCCCAACGCTCAAAATAAAACTTTGCTTTTTTAATGAAGAGCTTTCGGTATTGTGATTTCAAGTCCTCAGCATTTTAATAGTCTTGGAATCTATCTGTTTTTTTCTCTAGAATCACGGCTTTTCTGCATATCTTTTCACACTTTTAGATTTTCATCGGTACGTCAAAGAATTGAATTTCGAATCCAAGCTTTATCTTCCAAGTATCACCAAACTTTATCACCAGGATGCAAAGTGTCTTTGGTCATCAATGCGTGACTCGCATAAATAACTATTGCAGAAGAGTCCATTACAGTTGACTCGCCGACGGTTCTTGCTTCAACTCGAAGGCCCACATGTGCTGTGGCCATCCCGTGCGAGCTTTGGACTTGGTCGTCTCTTCTTGTATCCCCATTATGTGCATCGGATCGTTCTGCAATAATAAAAAAAAGAAATTATTTTTCGGTTAAAATTTGTCTTGGTATTAATTTTTTGATAGCCAAAGCAAAAAGAAAAAAAAACTCACCAGTCCGGCCTGCGCCTTGTTCCTCCTGCCGCTGGATAGGATCTCCGCGCGGAAGGTCTGCGGCTCCTCTCCCTCGTCGCTGTCGAGCACGGCCATCAAGTAGCCGATGTAGCTCGCCGCCAGTCTCAGGGTCTTGATCTTGGAGAGCTTCGTGTCGGCGGGCACATTGGGTATGCAGTCCCTGAGGTCGGCGAACGCGTTGTTGATGCTCTGCGTCCGCCTCCTCTCCTTCTTGTTGGCGGTGTTGCGCCGCTTCGGCCTGACGACGAGACCCGAGCCGTCGCCGAGGCATCTGACGTGCTGCTGGAGGGCGGCAGCGGGACTCTGCTGCTGGCTCAGCATCGAGCCGCCTTCCGCGTGCCGGTGTATCTCCTCCAGCTGAAGGCTGCCGCTCGCGGAGGAGAGCTGCTGCTGCGGCTGCTGCTGCTGCTGCTGCTGCTGCTGGTACAGGTCGACGTACTGCTGCTGCTGCTGCTGATGCTGTTGGTGGTGGCGATGGTGTTGATGGTGGAGCGGCTGGGTGTTGAGGGGCTGCGAGTATTGCTGGAGGGCAGAGTAGCTTGGCTCCTGAATGCCGATCTCCTCGATGAGCGGCGGAGTCGAGGCCGCCGGGCTGCCAGCTCCCGAACTGCCGCCGGATATGCCCGAGTCCGCGCCCCAGTATGTCGATTGACTGTCGACGTCTGGTACTCCTGCAAGAGCGGTATTTTTGCAACTGCTGGTTTATGCGCGGAAAAAAGTTACTTTACAAAAGAGAGAGTTTATTAAGTGGATTTAAAAGCTTTGTCGTTAATGTTGTAGAAAAAGACAGGCAGAAAAAAAGCCTTTCGAAGAATTTCGAAAAAGGCGATGCAAATACGAACTGATAAAATGCGGAAAGTAGACTAAACTGTATAGAGAAAGACAAGGATCAACTCACCATACGGCAACTGCGTAACATAATTATACGGCTGGTGCCACTGCGGATAATAATCAGCTTGCGCCTCGTACCCTCCAATCATCTTCCCTCAGCTTACTCTCGCAAACTCGAAATAAATTCGGACACGTACTTAGCCGCAAAACTGGCGAACCCACGGAGAGAGAGCGAAAAAAAACTGGCGAAAAACCCGTGACGTCGATCGCTTTGAAAGATCAAGGATCGAAGGCTCGAGCACGACTGGCCGGCGTACGCGTGCGCTCTCGCCTCGGTGCGTCGGTGCGCCGACCAACTCGCTCGGGTGGCCGCCCCCGCCAAGCCCAGCCTCTCGAGGCGGGGCTTAGCGAGCCGAGAGCGCCGAGAGCGCGCCGAGAGCGCGCCGATATTCGATTAGGGAATTGCGCCCGGACGTAGCGTACCGGCCTTCCCCACCCTCGATTTTTCTTTCTTGCCGTTTATTAATAAGTGATCCGCAGGGCCGCGGATGATTTAGGGCCCGGGGCCGATAGCGGATCGGCCATCGTTGCCGAGAAGTATCGCCGGAGGAGACGGGGGAAGGAAGCGATTTTATGTGCTCGAGCTCTTTTCATCGTTCGATTATGGCTATTTTTGGGCTATTCCAAACTTTTAAATAATTAAATTTCAGGGAGAGAGATTTTATTTCCATTGACTTTTGAAACAAAAAACAAACACCATTCGCCGTTCGTAAATTTACGGCCGCCCCGCTTTTCCAACCCAAACTTGCTAAATTAATATTCAAAATGAAATAGAGATTACTCGGTACTCGACGAACCCAAGGCAATATCAGTCTCCCGACTTTGCCCTTTGCCCGAGAAGCCGCCGGTGTGCCTTTTGAACCTCGCCGCAGGCGTCCCTCCGCGCTCTCGGGCCTCCGGCATTATTAGCGCGATTACCGAGATATACGACTGGGAGCTGGCATTCTGGATTGCGTCGCGCGGCCTCACCGCAAAGAGACCGAGACGCGCGTCGCCTCACTTTCATCCACCCCTCGCTGCTGGGCGTCTGCTCGC
This sequence comes from Ormyrus pomaceus, assembly GCA_900474385.1. Classification (NCBI taxonomy): domain Eukaryota; kingdom Metazoa; phylum Arthropoda; class Insecta; order Hymenoptera; family Ormyridae; genus Ormyrus; species Ormyrus pomaceus. The sequence goes on from UCOM01001666.1 coordinate 17,969, forward strand.
TCAGTCGCCGCTTAGTCTCCCCTCTGGCTCTCTCTCTCTCTCTCTCTCTCTCTCTCTCGGATAGCTACACCTAATAGACAGATATCGCGAGAGAGAGAGAGGATCTAAGCCCTTTATCTCGCGGTTTTCGGGGGCCTTTGAGCCTCGACTCTCGCTTTGGGAAGAGCTTGGGACAACTTTTGAATTCGATGAGGATGCGGAATTAGTTGCAAAAATTCTTTTGCGTCTTAGGGTAGGTCAAACCTTTAGAATGTTAAAAATTCAAACAAAAAAGCATGAAAAAGATTAAGAAAACTTAATCTATCATTTATGAGCACTCTATTGTTGATAATCATTCTTTTCATTTCCATGAATCAAAAATACTTCACGTTGAAAGTAATTTACATAAAAATTGTTGTGAGAAATGACACATATACTATTACAAAAACATCTATTAATAGACAGTATGACACTGAAAATCTAAGGAATGGTTAAAAATATTTTAAAAATATTTAATATCTGTTTTGTTGAGAGCATTTAAACGGATTTGTTCTGTGTTTGTTTTTGATGAAAGTTCTCGAATTATATACGATGTGACAAATAAATCATGCATTTGACCGCATTGATGCCAATAATCTTCATTATAGTAAGCAAAAACTTTGCGATCCGCGAGTATCGTTGCAAAAAAAACTCCCCAAAATTGTTTCAAAGAATGCAGGCCTTCTCCAAAAGCCAACTTGTTGCTTTGACATTCGAGCGCCTCCGAGAACTCCCTGAAAAACAGGGCTCAATATCTCTCGCACTTGACGTCCACCCTCGGTGCCCGCCTCGCGCAGCGCCACCGGAATTATATCGCAAGTGCATCGAGGCCCTGCCCGGTGCTAAGCCGCGAAGGATCAAAGGACATTAGTAGCCCGTAAGTGCGCTTCTTCATTCAGCAGCCGTCTCTCCTTACTATCCCCGGCGGCCGATAAGCCGCTTTTCCCTTTTCGAGGAGCCGCCGCCGCCGTGCACTTGTGCCGGCTTTTCACGAATCCTCCCACGTTACAAATGCGCCCGGACGACGGAGGGAAAACAAAGTTCCTCCCGTAAGAGCGGCCCTTTTCGAAACTAAAGTCTGGTTTATCTCCGAGGTTTCGACCAGGTTATTTGGCGTTTTTTTATCAATCTGTCTGAATTCATTGGGCTGCGGTCTGTTTCCTCTGAGCTTCTTTGATTGAGAGCCTTTCTTTCAAGTTTTTTTGGTTCAAGTCTAGAAAATCGAGTATCTGATGAATATAATCGATTTCTGTCTGTAAGGCACTTCGCCACTCTTTCAATACTCGCTGTAATTTTTTATTTATACGCAAAATATATTTTAATAGCTTTTTAACGTCAATATGACATTTCCTCTAAACAATGCAATAAAGTTTACTATAAATTCTGGTAATTGGAGAGCAGACTTGAATATGAAAAAAAGTTTCATTAAGTTTGGAAAAATTCCAATTTTTATAGTAAAAATTGTTATTTTTCTAAATTTTATGATACTCTTTTGTTCATAATATTCAACTTTCAATTACCAGAATTTATATTAAACTGCATTATTTTACTTCATTATTTTTCTAAGTGTACTATTAGAGTCTTATTTAAAGCACGAGAAAAAATTAAAATCGTATAAACGTTCCTTGACAAAGTCAAGAGAAAAAAAAATATAGAATAAACCATCATATGTCACAAGTCGGGCAGGCTCTCGCGGGCGTTGCATTTAAATAAATAAATTCCGGTAGCTGTTTAACGACGGATCGCAGAGCCCCAGTTCATTCGGCTCGAGATTTACTTCCCGACCCTTCTTTGCTTACGCGTTCGGAACAAGAAAAATGGCCTTCTTTGGATGCTCCGGGAGGAAGCGACAATTAGTACCTATCAGAAGAGCCTCTCTGTTTTCTTGAAAAAACCGAGAGGTTTTCTAAACTTTTAACAGTATTTACCGGTATTTATCTTATATAAAAATGCATGCAATGAATTCTACAACGAGATTCTTGGTATGACTTTATCGAATCAATTATCACAGATTGACGAAGATGAAGTAAAGCTTGCACGCTGTCTATTTTTCTAAATTTTTTAATAAAAGATTACTCAATTAAAAGCGTTGAAATTTAACAAAACCAAAAAATTGACATCCGTCTCGAAATAAAAGTTTATCGTCCGCAATTAGCGGATACAAATAACGTGCAGGAATGCGTGTTTTTGGGGCTTATTCCATAAAAAATTAAAGAGAGAAGGAGAGAGGAAGAGCGCGTATATATACAGAGGGCCATGTGGCTTTTACGAGATATCAAATCGTAGTGAGCGGTGTACGCCTCGCCGCCACCTAAATATAGTTTATTGCGTTACCGAGTATTAATGGAGCTTCTATAGAAACGTCAAGCGGCTCGCGCTGAAAAATATATTTTTCCAATTATCGACTTTTGCGGTGCGCCATTTTAATCCGCAATTTCTCCCTTTCAATTTGGTAAATCGTGCTTTCTTTCTCCCAGTTTAACATGTACAATTAATCAAAGTTTAATAATAACCAAGTTGTCGCGCGCTGCATGCGCACCAACCATCGCAGTTGTCGATTATCAATCCGTCTAATCGCTTCAGGAAACAGAATCCGCCAGCCCGGTACAGAAAAACAGTTTTTTTTTCACCGCATCTCAGCTAATAGAAGTGGGCTCTCGCGATTAATCAAGAGCGTACATCCTCCGGAGTCCGGCGGAAGGAAGCATGCAGTTAGGATATGGCAGGTGCTCGGCGTGTGCCGGCCCCCTTCTACTCGGCTCGCCCCCCTCCTATTCTATTTATCTACGCCCCCTGATTTCGGCACTGGCCTGGCCTCTGCAGATAGAGACGTTGATTATTTTATTATTCGAAATTTCTCTTAATAACATAAAATAGGACATAAAATAAATAAACATCAATTTTGAAAAATAACCTATCGACTAAAATATTTCGTTACAGAATTAATAGCGAAGAAAAACGTCTATTCAATGTTTCCAAGAGATGTTTACACAACAGATGAGCTGCGCATCGATCTTTTATAGACACATGTTTGGATGTTCGGGAGGGTTTAGCCGCGTGATTCATAAATTTCGACGGTGCGTCTCGCGAGCGAGAGGCATTTCCTTTCTTCCGGAGTCGGTTTAGCGAGAAGAGGCGTTTTATGGATTTTCCTGACTGTATCTCGCCTTGGGAGTACGTTTTACTGCTGGCATAATAAACCCCTTTTTTTTCTTCCTAGGTTCCAAGCTACTAAACTATAGGCTTATGTAGTTAGCCGCCATTAAATATCGATGTATCAACATCCGCACGGATCTTAGGTTTAAAAGACCGTAATTTAACGGGTTTTGACAGCTAAGTTTGTTTCTGCTCCGTATTTATATCCTTCTATTGCTCTGTAACGCGGACTTTGAAAAATGAGCTTTCGATAAAGTAGCCTCAGAATGATATTTTCTCTGGTACAGACCTGTCTGTGCTATTTTGAGAGTTTTGCTTTTTGCTTCCATTCATTTGTTAATGGAAGTAAGTTTCATTTACGGGCAGCAGTTTTTATTCACTAAATCTCATAATAAATACGTTCTAGAATATTATTTTCTAAATTTTTACAGTCGCAATAAGTTATACATTAATCAGAATTTTTAATGATTAAAGTAAACTAATTATAAAGTTGTAAGAAAATGGTATTGTGAACGGCGTTATTTGTTAGGCTATTTCTAAAATTTTTAAGAAAAAAATGCTGGCTATATTTTTTTAATTCACTCTTACGGTAATTTATCCTGGAAAAATGGTTAATACGACTTTAATATTTTAAACCTTAAAAAAGCCTAAAAAACAAGTTCCCACCGAGCATCGGCGAGCATTCAAGCCTCCCATAAACAATATCCTCTCGAAGGACAATAATTCGTCGATCAGTCCTCCTCGCGAGTTCAAGTGGGCAAAGAAAGCATTTCCCCGGTCCCTCTCTCGGGCCTCTGCACGAAATATTGCTTCGGCGCGTCGTAGGCGGCGCCCGCAGAGAAAATCCGCCTCGCGCCGTCGACGATGGCGCCAGTCTTCCAGCGGAGTAGGCACGATTTACGAGTCGCGTATACACGCATCCCCCGGGGTAGTGTATCCCGTTTCTCACGCACACGCCGGCTCTCACTGCGCATGACGCGCTTGCGGGATACTTTCTTTCTCATGCGCCGAGCCACTTGACTTGTTACTCTCGGGTTCCGTTCGCGATTATGCTGCGACCTTCTTTTTTCGAGCGCTTATGTGGATTTTGGTTTGTGCAACGGATTGCGAGGCTTTCGTCATACGTTTATCAGAGATTGTAACAACTAATTCAGTATAACTAAAAACGAGAAACTAGACTTTTTTTTATAATACAATAAAAGCTACTTATCTTGAAAAGAAAATAGCTTTCTACCTTCACGAATAATATAGAAAAGCTATTACGTTGTCTTTCGTTGTCTTGAGAACAGAGTCTTTAAGAAATACTTGTACAAATACAAGAAAAAACACAGCATTTATAACAATGCACAACAATGCAGTGAAAATTTTCCCACTTACCCTCAATAATCCACTCACCTACTATCTAAAAACGGTAAAAAATCCCCGAAAAAGCGCAATAAATCAAGCGAACCTCCTCGAGCCCTCCCTCGTCACGCGCGCACGTGGAAGCCATCCAGGAAGAAAAGCTTTCGCGTCGCGTGCGATTTTCCGCCAGATGCGGCCCGGTGTGGCCATCTCGATTCCGGCGGCAGACGCAAGGAGACACTGCCACGGCTCAGGAGAGAGTGTTTTGAAACCCGATGCGGCGCGACCCGACGGCGCGCGGCCGATCGTAAAATACAGTAACATGGAACAATTCTCCCCGGGACACGGAGGTGAGAGGCTCGTCTTTGGTGGGCGCACTTGTGCAGCCGCTTTGATTGGTTATATTGGCTATTCGGAGCTCGATTTATCCGAGATTTTGGGAATCATGTTGTCAACAAAGGAGGATAAGGGGAAAAATCTCAGAGGTTTAATAACTATATTTTAGCAGTAATTTTTTCTGATTTAAAAAATATGTTAACTTGAAAATGTAACTTTTATAAAAAACAATATGATAATAAATTAATTTCAAATTTTCAAATTTCTCCAGAGTAGACATATTGAACAAATTTTGAAAATGCAAAATATATCAAGAATCCCAAAGATATTACTTTCCCGTTGAACAAAAATCAAAGTAAGAGTTTTCTCAGGGTACTTAAAATGCTTTCATTTAAGTCTAGTTACTCGGTTAAGGTTCAGTCAAACTCCACGATTCGAGAGTATTGCGCAATCTTGAATCTGCTCTCCGTGCAACGCGACGTAAACAATGGCCGTCCCAGAAGCCGAAGTGAGACGTCGACTTTTAGGATGCGGCTGCTTTACAGATGTGCCGAATGGAGGGGACAATGCAGCGAACAATGCCGCGGAAGCGGAGACAGAAAAAGGAAATCATCCCGCCAACCCTCGCGCCGCAGGGGGGCAGTCATTTAGTCAATTGCCCCGAGGAAAAGAGAAAAAAACGTTGCTCTAGCCCGCACCGAATCGTCGAATTAGGTAATTTTATGATTTCGTTCGCTGTTATATACGATATAGGTATTACTTATTCGTTTAATATTTATAATTTTATCCTCAAAGTCTTTTACAAATAAGTATAGACTAATACTCGAATTTTGTTACTTAGAATATAACAAAATATCATATTAAAAACACATATTTATTTAACGTACTCCTTGCCATGCACTATTACAAAAAGCTAATAATTATATTAAAAGTGTAACGTACTTTTACAACCAAACGAACCAACTGACTCGGGGGGTCATAAATTACGACACCGAAACCCGCAAAAAGCAGCCGCGCAGAGAAAGAGCTCGCGCCCCACTCGAGATTTATATATATAAATCGATGCTATTTAATGAGATGCGTTTGGGGTGGAAAGCTTTTATTGCCCGCTGCGGCCGAATTTAATTGACTTAGACGACGCGCGCCTTTATTCGCCGCGAACTCCGACAGACGCCGGAGAGTTTATCATCGACGAATATCCGAATGTGGTGTGTGTCGCGCGCCATTAGCAGATTATAACCGAAAAACGGGGGAAAGGCTGCTTATGCGCAATGGAGATGTCACCCGGCTTCATTTACGTAAGTGGTTCCGTCATCATTTATAAGTCGCTCCGATGGTCTTTAAATGAAGCGCTGTTATCGGCGGAAAGCAAATTATAATGATTGTTATTGGCGTTTAATCCGCTGATTGAGAGAAACGATTCGGTTATTTTTAGACTAACAGATAACAATTGGGTTTATATCATTCTTTTTGGTGAATTCGATTGTTTTCTAACCTTAAGAATACGCAGACTATTTTGCAAATTATCAATATTAAGTATAAAAACTATTGGGTATCATTTAAAAATTTTTTATTTGCCTCTTCTTGATTCCATTTGCACAATTATTAAATTACACCGTCATATATCTGTCTCCATAAATACCCCAATGACCGCAAACAAATCCGAAATCATCTTCGTGTTCCCACGCGAAAAACGTCCCCCCCCCCCGGAGCCGACCGGCACGCGCCAACTTTTCGCACCGCAAGTATATCATCGGCAACCCCCTCGAGACACCCGAGAGCCCCGAACACTCGACCCACAACCGCAGCCCATCGCTAAATCCCTTCGGCAGCTACTCTTTTCGGAAACGCTTCTTAAATGACTCGGGCGTGAAAAGGGAACTCGTGACGGACCTCTGACAGGGGGGGGGGATCGATTACACCCGAGTGAACGGACTCCTTGTTGCTCTCTTTCGTCTTGGCGCTTTTTTCCGAGCGGCGGATCTGCTTTTTCGTCGTATTCTCCGCCGCGTATCTGGGCCGCTTTTGTGCCCTTTTTTTTCTAATTAGAAGCGGACGCTTGTGTTATTGCTTTATAATGAATGGACGGGGCGGAAGAAAGGGTTTATTCTTTCGATCAAGTGGTGCTTTAGAATATTTGCTTTGTATAATCCATTTATTAATTTACAGTACTACTTCGGCATAATTAATTTCGCGTTACGCGCGTTGATAGGATTCATTTATCCGTGTATTAGTTATAAGCGGGTTTAACATTATTATCGGTATGTACATTTAAGCCTATAAATATTACAGGAATCTCGACTTCAATCTTCATTAAAACCCTAATATAAATTCAAATACGACAATGTAAAAGTAGGAAAATTTATATTGCAAATAAAAAATCTCGCATTACGTTTTTTAAACTGTAATACTTTTTAAAATAAAATTTTCGTAGACTTTCCCGCGAATAAAAGTAAGCGATAAGTTTCTTACGTAAAACATCTTGACCTCTAGATTTTCGTTTTTACTTTACAGGCCAGCTTTTTATAACACATTGTTACAATCGTAATACTTTTGGATTTAACGTTACTAAGTTCTCTTCATGTGAATTTGTGATTAAAATTACTACATAAAAATTAATATAAAATTAATAATATGAACTAAATAATCACACTATTCCTTGCGCAATCTAATTGCCTTAGATAACACTTGCATGCATCGAGGAATTACGATACCTCACACTGGTTTATTATTCCTTTTACACCTTTTCTTCAAAGAAATTAATTGTTACTCTGTATTATTACAGAGCAGGTATTTTAAAATAAAAAAATTTACTTCATACAACTGAACGCAAAACCTCGGTAATCTCAACTTTGTATTCTTATGAATTAATTAATTTAATATTTCTTACAAAAAAAGCTATTTATATCTCACTGAATAAAGTAATAGAAACTTGTTTTATTAGTGCATTACTTCTTAATATCCCAGAGGGAGAAGAGGCGAATTTTTAAATTTAAAACCCCTAACAATAAAAGAAAGCTTGTGAAGCGAAGCACCTAAAAAGCATTAACGTGGGCATTTTCTCTGCCTCAAACTCGTTTTTAGCTTGGATGACACAAGTTTGTACACTCCTATTTTGCTACTCGCAGTTTAATAAAATCACATAATACTATAGAAAGTAAAGAACGGCGTCGAAGAGCCGGACGAGGCGACTAAAAATCCGTGAAAACCCGAGCGTTCCGATCGACCTGCGCCTCGAGCGCCTTCCTCCCGGCCGGCTCGACGTAGATCGAGGTGTGCCGATCATGATCGCCGCCGATGGTGAATACGCTGTCGACGCTGCTGGACTTGGAGCCGGCGATGTTCTCGCAGGAGCGATAAATCCCCTCGCCGGACTCGCTCGAGCCGAAGAAGCGCTCGGTGCTGGGCTTCGCGTAGAGCCTCTCCTGCGGTTTACGCGGCGTCAGCAGTATCCGCGACAGGAGCATGAACGGCATCTCGAAGCAGCAGCACAGGCAGAGGGAGATGAGCATGGTGAGGCAGAGGTTGCCGCAGAAGGTGTGCAAGGCGTTGAAGGCGGCCAGAGTGCCGGAGGTGCGCGCGCTCCCGATGTTGTAGAGCAGGACCACGTAGTGGCTGAGGTAAGCGCTGTAGGTGAGCTTCGACAGGGGCACCCAGGCGTTCCACGAGAAGAAGCTGTTCAACGGCCCTGAAATAATTCATCAAGTAAGTCTGCCGATTAGCAAAAGCTAATATTACATAGGCTTTCGGCTTCTTACCTGCGTATCCGTTGATGCAAGCGAATATCATCCAGGAGATGGCTAAGGTGAAGACGTGCCTGTGAAGACCCGCGTAGAAACTCGCCTCCAGCTGACTGTAGCGGTGCTCGCTGAAGTACATTCCTCGAGGTCCCAGGATCGAAGCCATTCCGCAGACTATGCTGACGAGCCATCCACCCAGAACGTAAGTCTAAACGAAATTAATGATAATCAAGCGCCAGCTTAACTTTGCTTTTTAACAACTATATACTTCTTTCGAATTCTGCCGTTCTTACTCGTGCTATTCTCAGCTTGTAGCCTTTGGTCCTGAATAAAATGTATCCCACGGCGAGTCCGATGATGTAGGGGCCAGCTCTCGTGTAAACCCTCGTGTAAATTTGCAGGTAGACGTTCGTTACATCCTGCAGGCTGTAAAAATTAATTGATCAGGCACGAGTTATTATGGAAATAGCTCTTGCTCGATTTACTTTTTATAATACAGCATAGTTCCGGTTAAGTGGTGAAAGTAAGTCACGCCAAACGGTATCAGAATCGACACAAATATACCTATGCCGGTGATGATCCAGAAAATTACTCTTTTGTTCAGTTTCAGCATCGGATACAGAAATATCGGCGAGATCCAAAGCAGCTGCATGTCGACCGATAAGTACCAACTTTGGGACATGCACTAAAACAGAACAAGTTCTTACTCTCACTTAGTTTTTTAGCAATCCAACGGAGGAGCCAAAAATTACTTACGATGTTCGCGATGTTTACGTAGTTATTTATGTACAAAAGATTTGTCCACCAATTGGCTCGGCAATCTAATTTACTAGAATTGATCCAGACGTCCCACCTCGGACCGGAACCCATTTTATGAAACAGCGTACAATAAAACCCAATTACAATCGCGTACGCAGGAGTTAGTCTAAAATAAATTAATCAAATTTAAAAATAATTTATAACAATTTATAAATTTTATTTAAGACTAAAAATCAATATCGGATCGCTCCGTCGAGCGATCCGTCTTACGGTATACCCATATACACATATATACACCGAATGCGAAACGGATTGAAAACTTGAAATGTATAACTATTCGCCAATGATAATTCGTTTTTGTTATTAAAAAATCTTAGCTTGTATTAAATTCTAGAATGTAATAACAGCCGGCCTTCGATGCAGGCTCGTGAAAAAGTTTAAAAAACAAAGAAACAAATATGTCTCACCTTAAATATCTATTGAGGTAGAGTTGAAATACGTTGAGGGATGGATTTACCTCTTTGGTACTCTTGGCCAGCGACGTGTACGACAACAATATTCCACTGAGGAGGAAAAACGTGTCGGTGACAATATTGCCGTTTAAAACGAGCAACGAGCTCCAGTTCTCGTGTAGCTGCAAGCAATTCGTCCTTCGTATAATAAATTTGTCGTTTTTCTTTATTAAAACAAACGTTCGATATATGTACTTGCATTTCGAATGCCAGACTAAGAGGCGAACGTAGATTTGTTGCTATCAGTAATTCGTGAGATCTTATAAAAACGGCAACAGCTTTTAACGTTGAAAAATTGATATTATATATAGAACTGCGGAGTTGTTGGCTAAGGCTAAAAATAGCCGGGAGCTTAGCGATTTTATCGCGGACGGGGGTAAAAAATCCAGCGCAACGTTTAGCGAACGTTTGTAGGCGATATATTGACCGACGATTTTATTAATAACGCGATGCTATCGTTGTCTATATGATAATTCAGTTAATAAATTGGCAGGCGCAAGTCGTCATAATTTCCAGGAATTTTAGATGGCGCAAATTCTGAACGTTTCCAGGAATTTTAGATAAAAATGCTTCTTTTTTCTTAGATAAAAAGTATTATTGAATTCCGGTCCGACTTTGTTATGTAAATAAGAGCTTCGCGTAAATAATTTGTTTTGTAAACAAACTGCTACTTTGCCCGAGATTAGAATTTCAAACTTTGCAAAAATTATTTTTTCAACGGAAAAAAAATCTCAAGTTATGTCTGGCAGCTGTTATCTCTCCATTACATCACTTTAATACTTGATACGTATAAACACTCGTTGCTTCCGTCGAATTTAAAAAATCGAAACTCAGCGCGCAAACAAACTGCTAACAATAACTGAAAGAAGCGATATTCGATCTAATTGGCGTAGCAAAGGTTAACGCGGATTGTAAACAAATCCTCGGTACATCGAACTATTAATGAACGCAGTCATCGCACAATGTACGCGCGATAATCGCTTTAAGCCGTAAATCAATGATCTCTCTCGCGCAAGTGTTCCAGCGGCAGCGCAATAAAATTTCATGGTCTCTCCTCCGACGGATGCATCGTCGGCAATTATTACGCATTGTAATGGAATAATCACGTGTCCCAGTCGCGCTTTTCGAAACGTGACCAGTTTCGATATGTGGCGGAGAAGCATCGTAAGCCCGTCATTGACCCCATTCGCGAAAAGCAAAATAGACTCGCGGTCACGTTTACTCGCCGAACATGGAGAAAAATCGTCGTTCTTGACTCTCCGGCTTTTAGTGTCTCTCCTCGTATATAACTGACCGATAGAGTCGGAAATTCATTAATGAATTAAGCTCGTTTTTAATTAAATTAAAAACCCTTCTCTACTACTATCTATCGCTCATTCGTAAGCTTTAAGCAGAAGGTTAAAGATATATATATGTCACCGAGGATGTTTACCAATCTTTGGGAAATAATGCCTCAGTCATATTTCATGAAAAACATATTTTCTTCGTTCGATAATACGGGCTTTTTTATAATTACCTTGGTAATGCGAATGCGATTCATTTTAACGCCGACCGACTCGAAGTAGAACGTGTGTCCGTAAATGATCCAGCAAATACTGAGGAAGCGAATCCCGTCCAGACAAGTGATCGTGTCCGCGCTTCTCTCGGTGCTCAACAATCGCTTTCCATTCGTGTACAGGGAGAAGGAGGTTAAAACACTGTGCTTGGCTCCTGATGAAAGGTCGAGAAATCAAATTATTCAAATATATAATTCAGCGGATTAAAGTTTATTATGCTTAGTCTTAGCGTTGCGGCCAATGCAATTTCGAAAGAGTTCGATTCGAAAGTTTCTGGGGGAAAGCTCGAAATGCTTTGCTTACCTTTTCGTTTCGATTCCTCAGATCTGCGTCTCTCGCGGAGATCGTAAGCAGTACTGGATATGATTATCACCAAAAAAGCCAGTAAAACACCTCTGCCAGACAAAAGACGTTCGATTAATTAACATTAAAACGCTCAAAAAGGGCAAGAGCTGTGTATTAAAAAAACTTTGATAAACTATAAAAACATCTAATCGCCCGAGCAGATTCTTACACGAAGCACCAGTCGGCGAGGTCGAAGCCGCCGCCGTCCATTTCCACGGTGTGGCAAGAGTTGGCGTTGACCTTCACTGCGAAATCCAGCCGTCCATCTACCTTCAGCGGGTCGAGAGCAAGTTCAAGGGCCTCCGATATCTCCGAGTGATTGCAAGTCGACGGTAAACACCACATCCATTCGTAATCTACCGAGTAAGTCGGGGCGTCCGTCAAGTTCTGAAATAAACGTTTCCTCCTCAGATTTACTTGTTTAACAATGATAAGTGCTTTGTAATTACGGAAGCTTTGGCGATCTGAAGGAGTAAGTCTTTCATGTCCAGCTCCAAAGACGTTCTGGGACCTTTGAGGATTTCGAATTGTACCGAGGCGCTGCAGGCCTGCGCCGAGAAGTCTTGGTTGGTCTTGATTTGCAGGCATTCGTCGTAGTTACCCAATTGCTGGATATTCCCTGTTATTACTCCTGGTGGGATCTTGGCCGACGCGTCGTACACTGAAAGAATAAAATGAATTATTGATTAAAATATATCTCACAGTCTGTCACAGTCTGTTTAGAGTTTTTTATAAAATAATTTTGCAAGTATTTTTATTCTACAATTAAATTAATAATTCAGTAAAAACCCACTAAAAGTAAATAATTGCCATCGCAAAGAGACCTTGACATAATGATTACGATTATCTTGATTACCTTATTGCTGACTATTAATCATAATTGTAATAAGTTAAAAATTAAGAAATGCAGCATAATTATCAATTTCCATAAATAGTTACGGACGTGCCCCGAGCAACTCCTTCTCGTTACATAATTTCGTCAATAATAAGCACATCTAAATTTAAATCGTCTAAAAAAACTAATTAGCATATTAATAATATCTTCTAACGAAAGTTTTAAATGAAATTTTTGATTTTTGAACTCTTTGGACTCTTTAAATGCTAATAAATTGACTTTTTTTTATTTTTCGTTTTCTCCTATAGAGTGCTGGTGTATAAATGTCAGACTTTAAGGATACGCACTGGCGTGCGGCTGAAAAAGCGACAGCTGAAAGCGTGCGCAGGAGGTCAGAGTCCAGAGTCGCGAGATTTTCGCGCCGGGTGTAATGAACTCGCGCGATTAAAGGCGCGCGGGGAAAGTCGCGCTTGAAGATAGGACTGAGCAGCGGTTGAATCGGTGTCGACTTGTGAAATCATCTCTCACTGCCCATTGTTTATCAACACGCGGAAGCACGTCAGAGAGTAAAGCTGCGCCGGTTTATCAGTGCTCGGAGCGCGCGCGCGCGCGCCTCGCCTGGGATCGATGCAACGAAAATCATCGATCGCGCCGCTGCGCAAGGAGGCCTGCGCGCGAGAATCGACATCGCCGACGGCCGAAGCTGACGTTATCTGGGAGGAGAAAGACGGACAGTTTGATGGAAAGCTCGAGGCTCGGCGGATGAGCACAACGATCCTATATGTATTATGCGAGCTTTCGCACTTTCTTTTATCAGGGAGAATCATTTCCATCTCCGAGAGCTGGATGGGGAAAGCTTCCTCTCTTAATTCCTCGCCTGTTTATAGTTTCCTGCTCTTTTAACCGATCTATATTTTAATTGAAACCATTGAAATTACTTACGATGATTAATTATTATTTATGCAAGACTCGATTTCAATGGACAGGTACGGGCTGGAATATTGAATTTGAGTAAGTAGCGTATATTTCTAATGTTACCTTAATTCGTAACCGCGGTTGTACTGAATGAACTGAGCTAATCAACGCTTACAGCTTTTTAATAGCAGTTTTCCCGTATTCGATTGCGTGATTTGTAAATAATTTACGAACTGTTACCAAAATTAAGTCCTCTTTCAAACCCCTTTATAAACTTTTTGCTTTTATTTCTTTGCTAATATATTTAACAGAAAAACATTTAATTATAATAATATTGCTTATTTCTCCGCAGAGCAATTTTCTAAACAAAAAAATTCGAGTAAAAGTGTTGAAAATAAGGGCATCCAAAAAATCGATTCTGACTTGGAAAAATTATTATTATTATTATTATTATTTTTTTTAATACACTGCTTTAAAACCTTTAATAAAAGTCAAAAAATTTAAAAAAAAAAGCTTCAGACTTTTAAAAATCTTTTAATTCCAACAAGAGTTAATAAATTATGTAGAAATACTTCTATCATCGACTGAATCGTACTCGAAAACCGCTACTTAAAATATTTTAGATCTTGATTACAAACATACGTACTTCTTTTATCCAGAAAAATTTCAAGCTTTATTAGTCACTACAAAGCTTTGGTGAATGATGATTAGTGTTAATTTATAATTTGATTTGACTACAAATTTGTTAATCAACGCAGCAGATGAAATTCGTCTAATCATTTGGGATGTCTTTGGAAATAGTTAATAAATAAAGTTCAGTAAACTGTAATTTTAATAATCAAGGATGATAATTATAGTTTAATCCTGATTATTTTTGTCAAGTAATATTCCGACAAGTATAAAACATGGTATAAAATAATGTCGCTTTAAATATATAATGTCACTATTTTTGCACATAAAAGTAACCGAACAGGTAATTTGCTTAGAAAAATCAATAAATACTGGTGAAAGTAATTGAAATAATTCTCAAGATGGTATAGTTTAACCACATTTTACGTCGACAATGCCAAGTTGCATTAAACTTTACATTCGACAACGAACAGCAAAAGAAATATTTCCTTTTAAAATGTATTTCAACAGACTTTTAAATATAATTAAAAATACTTTTTAGATCTAAAAACAATGTTAATAAGGCTACGCTATTTGTACAAAATTATTCTTTTTTTTTACACATCAGATGCCCTTCAAATTAGTTCGAAAAGTCCTTGTGTAAAAGATACATTTTCGGTAAGTATAAGGATTTCAATATCTAAAAAATTAAGTAAGATTTTAAAAAAGGATGTTCTTTCTTACCAGAAACAACTGTACAAAAATTGTTTTTTGAACAATCAAGAATTAATAATAGTTATTGGAAATTTCGAATGCCAATATTTTCTACAAACTAAAGCCGTAATATTGCTTGCACTAGGATCCTCAGAAAATTTATTGAATTACACAAGAGAACAAAAGTTTTATAAACTTGAAATTTCAAATAAACTGTTTAAGCCTTCACCTGCAAAAAATTTCATTATTGCAAATGCTGATATCTCCACTTTAGAATTGATACTTCACAAACTGAGGAATTCAATTTGGTGGAATTTATATGGATATTATTTCATAGAAAACGTTGCAACAGAAAATAATTGCAATGAGGCATATCCTCTTTTAAGTCTGATGTGGAAATTTGACATTCTTTCTGCTGTCTTCATATGCCGAAATAAAAATTCTGTTGATTTTTATACGTTTAATCCATTTACGGATTATGCAACTGATATTTGGATAACAACTTCTGTTTTTACTGAAGAAAATGGCCATCCGTTTGCTGTATTTAAATTGACATCTACATTCAATAGTAAGTATATATACATTTAATCAACTATTTAAAATTGATCAATTCTAGAAAAGAATGTATGCTAAAAAGGATTTCATATGTATTATAAATATAATAAATGTATTTAGGATCAAGTTTGTTATGCCAGGATCTTTTTTTTGAGAAAACAGAGACATTAGGAAGATATCCTATAAAAATTTTGGGTCAAAATCGTTCTACCACACCTTACGACCCGAATGAACAAAGTGATTTCAAACTTCGAGGAGCCGCTGGAGAATTGAGTGAAATAATTTTAAACAAATTGAATTCTACATTAAAATTAACTATTGGCCCTTTTAGAAACAACAACGTGATTGACAGTGATGGTAAAGCACACGGAACATTCAAACAAGTTTTTGAGGGACAATACGATATCCTACTCGATTACAAATTTAACAGAGAGGTGTGGAAAAATCAAATCTATGTTAACATTCAATCCGAATTTTGTTTCATAATGAAATACGAAATTTTGTCTTTAAGAGAACAAATTTCAAAGGTTATTTCGACAATTAATTTACTAATTTTCACTGTAGTCGTAAGCTTAGGCACCCTAATTTTTGCTTGCTGCGTTCGAAGAAGCTTTATTGAAGTATGTCTTGAAGAAATCCGATTGTTCGTAGGAACTTCTGGATTGTTCAACCCTCGATCTCGAATAGGGAAGATAATGTACATATCCGTGATATTTATTGCTATGTTTCTGAATTTTTATTTTCAAACTAATTTAAGTTCATTGTTAATCTCACAATCTTATGTTTCTATTGAATCAACCAAAGAGTTATTGAAACGTAACTACAAAATTTACGGATATAGAGCCCTTCATCAATTTTTTTACGACACACCATTGCAAGGCCACATTGAAAACTTAGACGCGTTCGAAAAGTTTATGGACCGCACGAAACATGAAAATAAAATTGCTTACTTGGACGATTGTTTTGAGTTTGGGCTTGAAGAAAATATTGATAACATAAATATAATTTCAGATAAAGGTTACAGACCATACTATACTGTAATGGTACGTAATGACTTTTACCTTAAGAAAAAAATGAGTCATATTTATCAGCAGTTGTATGATGCTGGTATTGTATCATTTCGATTTGATTTGCAATATAACGGTAAAAAAAAGATGTTTCAAAGAAGTAATATGGAAGTTCAGAGAATAACACTTGGTAACATCCTATTTGTTATTATATTCTTGATTTGCGGACTTACGTTTGCTGCTGCAGTATTTTTATTAGAGTTGTTTTTTAAAAGGCTAACTGGCGAAATGAAAATATTTTCTTGGAACGTGCTAAAAAATATGAATAAAAGAAGAGATAAAAAGACATGGTTGATGCAACTCAGGCTGCATAAATATTAAGTAATTTATATGACGTACATGACTCTAATTAATGCTATTGATTATGATCATTCTTTTGCTTAAAAATTATAGCGCGCAAATTTCTTGTTATTGAAACAGTAAATTGATTGTGTGACTAAATAAATTGCAGTATTCAGTGAACGTTAATTCATTTGCACCTGCCTTCCTTATAAAAGAATATTAAAAAAGTTTTCAACATTCTAAATCAGTGAAACACATCTATACACGTTGTCGTTATCTGAGAAGAAAGGCGGACAATTTGATGGAAAGCTCGAGGCTCATTAGTGAGAGAATAAAGGAACTATATTGCCATTTAGTTCCTTTATTGTTCTTATACTGTACTTTTAGTGTTCTTTTATGCAATATTTTAATTAAACCTCTGAATTTACTTATGATAATTACTTCTTACTTATGCAAAAGACAAGTTTACTCAAAACGTTCAAAGCAGAATATTTAATTTGAGTAAGTAATGAATTTTTATTGTCACTAAATTTGTAACTTTTGAAGAGAATAAACGGAGTTAATCAACATTTACAGCTTTTTAATAGCAGTTTTCCGGCATCCGATTGAGTCTTATGATAGAGATTTCTAAATAATTTATGAACTATTTCCAAAATTAAGTATAGTCTTTCAAACCTCTTTGTTAATTTTACCTTTTATTAAATATTAAAATTTGATTTTACATGATTATGCTTTTAGTACTTTATTAATACATTTAACATTAAAGAAGTATTAAATTCGTAAATTTATATACACCAATGTTCATATCATTGACTGTATTCGAAAGCCACTACTTAAAACGTTTTAGATCTTGATTACAAACGTACATAATACATTACGTTATATATAACACTTTGACGAATGGTTAATAAATTAGTGTAAATTTATAATTTGACAACAAATTTGTCAGTCAACGCAATAGAATGCGCAGATAAAATACGTGTAATTGTGCATCTGTAAATTGGTGAGAAGGTTCATGTGAACTGTAATTATAGGATAAAACGAACTTGGCTAAGTGACGTCCGATCGAGATTATATGTATAACGAGCCTAGTCGAGATATTTGTACTTGTAGTATTATAGTATCCGTCCTTTTTAAGGCGGATAGAGCCGCACGCATAGGGTTCAAAATAAAAATAGTGGGACAAACCGCCACTATGCGGCGCTTATACTCTCATAGTCTTCATTATTTAAAGTTTGGTTGCATCGGCTTGCTTAGCGCAGCAGTAATTGCGACGTATACACTGTGCTTAATATACTATTGATTATTCTTTTGCTTAAAAATTTTTTGTTACAGAAGCAGTTGTTAAGCAGTTAAATTTTTGTGTTGTCAAGTGCTCGTGCGACTAAGTAAATTGCAGTTTTCAGTGAAACACGCTATAGTTCATTTGCACCTCTGCTTTTCTTGTCAGTGCCCTTGTTCCTTCAGTCCATCCGTAACTTTAATTGCAACGAGAGTTGCAAGTCGCTGCAAGTACTTTTTGACAACCCAGTCAAATTCATTAATTTCAATAAATTCATATCTCAACGACGAAAACTAACAATAAGTAAAAACTTGTAATGCAAATAAAAGAATATTAAAAAAGTTTCAAACACGTTCAAGGATCCCGGTCGCAAATCCGCGCCACTTCCCCGCGATACTAATCCGCCAGCTGAATTCAATAACAAAGCTCGCTGAAACCCATCCGTCATATCGATTCAGTATTACAAATCGTCCGCGGAATGTAAACACGTAACGCTTCAGTACCGAGATTACTTGAGCGAGAGCATAATCGGCGTTCATTGAGAAAAATGACGCCGCGCGCTCGGCGCTATTATCTGCGGGGAATCCCCGTGCCGAAAGGACGCCAATCGCGGCTGCCAATGGCCAGTACGTTTTATAAATTGGCGTCGACAGCCAAAGGGAGTGCGAAGCGCCGGTGGCACAAGGACGCTCTCTCTCGTCGCTCCTCGCTGACCCACTTCGCCGCGGACGTAAGCGAACTGCGACGTATGGGTCACGTGACGTCGTATCTCGCTTTGTTTATTGAGGGGCACAGTAGCTGTTGTTTCTCACTTCCTAAGTAACAATGTTTCGTCGGCCGCGAACCCGGTTGAAAAAAAACATATAGTTTTACTATATGGTTTTATCATATAGTTTTATTATATGGTTTTCTGTTTCAACTTATTACATGGTAAAACTACATGGTAAAACTATATGGTAAAACCATATGGTAAAACTATATGGTAAAGGAAAATGCTCACGTGAGAAATCACATGAGAAATCATGTGAGATCTCATGCGGAAAATCCGGTGACTTAATTAATTATTAATTA